>JAUMHL010000021.1:943567-963990 GCA_032362345.1 Sandelia bainsii | reverse complement strand
GGGACGTCCACTCCTGGGAAGACTGACAGCTGTCTTGAAGGCTTTCCCCTTGTGAATAATCTTTCTCACTGTAGAACGCTGAACTCCAAATTGTTTGGAAATGGTTTTATAACCCTTTCTAGATTGATAGGCGGCAATAATTGCTTCTCAAACCAACCTGCTGATGATCAACTAATCAAGGGCTGATGATTAGCAGTAACTAGCTGCAGTTTACCCTCTTAAATCCTATGGAAGCTGGAAGAAAGAAGTTGTGCCCGCATTTTTTTTTCTCTATTTGGCCTCACTTTTACAAAATAAATTATGGCACAGTGAAAAAAGTTATACTGTATGTTCTTGTTCATCTGAGGTTGTATTTGCCTAAAGACCCACTCTGATCAGATGATTTTTATTATATTTTTACACAAAAAACAGAATGAAAGGAGAGGGTACTAGAACACGACTATATGTATATACATATAAATATATTTGTAGGGTGAGAATAGCAGTTGCTTTTTTCTGCTGTTTCTCCTCTTCTTGCCCCCTGACATTCTTGTCTTTCTCTTGCTTTGTCGTCTCTTTATACTAATGGTTATCTCTAATCTTATTTGCATTCAAATTACCTCACCAGGTGGTACACCGATCAGAGGTAAGAATGCTGGGTGCAATAAAACATGTAGTTATGCCCCTCTCCTCGTCACTGTCCTCCATTTCCTCTGTCTTCCTCCTTTTGTCACCTCAGCGTGTCCCCATTTCCAGCCCTTTCTCTTTTTTGCTTGCTCCGACACTTTCTCTGCCTTCAGCCAGTAACTTTTCAGTGCTGTGTATGGTCTTTGAAGATACAAGAACAAGAGGCAGATACACACTTACTAGTGAGAATATTTTCAAATGTAATGATTAATTTGAAAATGATTTAATTAGGAAATCAGGGTTAATAGGTAATCCTAAGTTGTGTTCACAGCTAAATTGTTTGCTGTCGGTTATTGGTAATGATATAGTTACTTTATTGATCCCCTTGCAGCACTTATTTAGGAATAACTCTCTAAATCAGCAGGTGGCAGTGGTCTGTATTTGTCATTTAAAAAGGGAAAGCAGAAGAAGACCTAGGACTACAGGTATGCAAAATGTGAAAAAAGCAGTTTCATGCCACTCTCACTCACCACAAAAGATTTATAGCTACTTCAAATCCAAAAAATGTCTGATAAGGAGTTGTCCATTTCTCTTCTCATGCAGTGATTTGCTAAGCTGAACAGCCAATCAGAGTGGTTTCTCTTACAGATTGCCTGACACTGGCCAATGGCCGACTGTAGGTGTGTCATGGGCTTCTTGGATGGTTTTAAAAAGACAAACTACTGCTGCCTTAAGTTATACCATACCCTTTTTACATGGAATCAAGACACAAAAGCATCACAAGGAGCATCTTATTCTTAGTCATTTACTGGATGGTCTCCATGATCTCTATAAATTCCCTTTAAAATCACATTTCCACTGTCTTGTTGTTGATCTGCTTTGCTTTCAAACCACAAAAGATACACAATAAGATCAAATTATATATGGCCCCAGACCCGCGTGGTCCACGTGGTCTGTTTTTTCCCCTTTCAGCTTCCAGTCCAATCAAGCTGAAACAAACAGATGAACTGCATCAAACAGGTTAGGTGTGAACACAACTAGATCTCTACATGGCAGTGAGCCATTTAATAATCAGTGTGAGTCTGTTTGCATTTGTGAGACTTGCCACTTAATTACCATTCAGAAAAATACACATGGTTACGGTGTAAAGGTTTATACTGTGTCTGACAGTATCCTTAGAAGATGCAGAGGAAACAAAGACACACACAGTTTCGCCAAGGGGATCAATAAAGTATGTCATTATTGAAGGTTAAATGTCTGATGGGCAGAGGAAGTAGCTTCCAACATTTTGTTTAGGGCTTCATAGTCTTCACAGTTCATCATCTGTAACAAGTCACACCTGCTATGGCAGCGCTGATTGGCCTTTTTCATGCTGAGAGGTCAGAGCAAACATCCATCAGGAGAGAATGAAGCATTTTCTCTAAAAAGCCCTCTGCCATCTTGCTAACCTGCAATGAGAGCAATCAACACAAAATGGAAAGGTGGAAATACAGAAATAGAGAAAGAGATTCATCGGCCGCTGCAAATACTCCTCTTCACACTGCAGCAACAGAGTGAGGCTTCTGGCAGTCTCCTGGACGACTGACACCCAGTGGGAGAAAGTTAAGAGCTTTGAGAAAAGATATCGTCTTCAATATCATTTCCATATGACGCTGTGTGGTATGTAGGAGAAAGGCTTACCTACATACTGTGTGTGAGTCTGTGTGTGTTTGTGTGTGAAAGAGAAAGAGAGCTTTTAAGGACATACAGTTAATCTATGGCAGAACGTCTTTGCTGGCTGCATCCCATAAGAAGGTTGCTCCTCCTCCATCTCTGGGGCTCGCTGTCTGCACCAGATCCACCAGGGATGTGACTACGCACACATTATTTCAACTGCTGATTTTTGTTTTAAAGTAGCCCTTAACATTGTTGTACAAACCCATCCCATGATGCATTTCAGGATTGTATTCTGAAATATGTTAATATGTACATTTTAAACATTTTTATTTTTTTTTAATTTCATACTGTTCAATGCAAAACTGCATGAAATGTCACACTCACAGCCAATATTTTACATTTCATGATCATTCACAGTACATTCATGTTTTCTATCTCAAGTCTAATCTCTCTACTGATCACTGAATATTAAATGTCTGTATAAATGCGATGGAAGTTTTAGAAATTAGTTTGGATGTAAATCGTGGTTTCAGGTAAGTTACATGTTCTTCACCCAAAATTAAGCCTCCCAACCACAAGTCTAGTGAATGTAAGAAGTATTTTGTGATTTTAGAGAAATGAGAAGTGGAGGTTAAGGCAATGAGAGAGAGGACTCTCCAATGGAAATAAAATAGTATAGCAGTGTACTGAACCTTTTGTATCTTACATTACATCAACCTTTAGTTTGATGCTCTAATAGTATTATATAGTATAGACAAGTATTCTCTTCCTTGTCACATTGAAAAAGCTTCTAAAACATTGAGACACTTTGATGAAAGCTACTGTGGAAAAAGTCTGCTCCACCACAGTTTCTAATGTGTTCAAGAACCAGCTTCTTTTATTAGAGGTTCTTGTGATTGACGTTCAGAATAACCAGCTGAGTAGTGTTTCTATGGAATATCATTATGCAGCATTAGTTCCTTGTAGTTATGGGATGAAAACATCAGTAACATCAGATCTGGGTTCTTTTTGGGTAGGATAAGGAAACCAAAGTGTGTGCAGGACTAGCTTACTTTACCGCCATGTGTGGGTGTGTGTTCTTTCAATATGTGTTGTGCAGACGTGAACTGTGACATTTTGGCCTCCATCCTCAGGAGCACTTCAGATTGAGAACAGCGAGGAGTCAGACCAGGGCAAGTACGAGTGCGTGGCAGTCAACAGCGCCGGGACTCGCTACTCAGCTCCGGCGAACCTTTACGTTCGAGGTAAGATCCCTCTCGACCCCAGCTGACCCCTCCCTGCTGCCATTCAGGTCACCACCTCCAGCAGTAACGTCCTCTCTCGTCACCTACTCTGCAGTGATACTCTGCCTCCTGACTGCTAATAGGGAAACTGGCTCCCTGGATTCAGCTCCAGAGAAAGTTAAACCTGTTGGTGCCTGCCCAGTCTCTGCTTTTACACTGTCATTTCCTGCTCTCTCTAGCTCCCTGTGTGTCTCGTCTTTGTCTCCTGGGTGGTGATTTATGTATTTTGCACCACTGTCCCGTTGTTAGTTGCCTTGACCTGCCTCACCTCACGACGACGGAGGGGATGTTTTGACTCATCAGGGGTGAAAGAGGTTGGCTGCGGTTCTGCCTCTTTGTTTTGGAGAGGTGGAGGTTTACATGTGGAGTCTTGCAACAAAGAGAAGCTGACACCTTTGCTGTTATATGCCTTATGTAGGAGCAGACAGGCAGAAGACCTACAACAAAAGCCAGCAGGGTGAAAGCAAGCCTCCGGGCTTCTCATAAGTAGGCCTTGTCAACAAACAACTCAATTAGCCTCAACTAGTATCAGGTTCTCAAAGGCAATTTTCAAAGCATGGGGCTGATTCATTACTGCTTTAGTCTCTCGTCTGAATGACGTTTCCAATGACAATACTCTTTGATGCAGTTTTTATTTCAAAAAATAATGTCAAAGCAAGCTAAATACAGTTGATGCTGTTTTATTACAACTGTTTTGCATTATTTTCTACTTTCTCAGGCCCATTTTGACCCAGTATCTTAAATCTCATCATTATTGTATTTTTGTACAAAACATGGAATGGATTTTGTTCCTCAATTCGTAAAGTATAGTAATGCTGTTTGATCAAATCTTTCATCCATGAGGGAAACGATATGAAGCTGGAGTCACTCTGACTCGTTTCTTTAGAGGTTCCAACCCGATGCCAGTGTAAGACTGACATACAAGAACCTGTGGGAAACACTCAATTTGAATTAACAATAAACGGGAAGTGAAAAGAGATATCTCTTTCCTTCTGGCAAAGCAGCCTGTCCGTGTGTGTTGGATGTACATATGTGCGAGCAGATGTACATATTTATTTTTTCCCAACAACAGATGTATTAGTTTCCCAATAACAGATCACAGAGCACTCCTACTCCAGATAAAAAAAAAAAATTTAAAGTTAAAAAAAAGAAACGAATGTCTCAAAACACGATATGAAGATGTATATTTGAAGATATTTTAGTTTGAACTGCAGTTGTCACATTTATACAAGAAAATAAATAAATAAAAAATCAATATCATCCACTGAACCGAACAGAGCCGTAGCCAACACAGATTATGAAATGCAGCATTTGTTATTTCTGCTTCTCTTTTCAAGCTTTTCTGTCTGTGTTTCTTTAACCTTTAACCTCTCCAGGTGTGCCGCTAGTTTAGATTTCCATTTTCATCTCACTGTGTGAATTCTGAGCAAACAGTGCACATACATGCCATATGATGTCAGTGTGTGTGTGTGTGTCTTATTTGTTATCTATATTTCTCTGCATTTCTTCTTAGTATGTCTGAGTCAACAATCAATCCCTCTTCACTCGTGTGTCACTCATATACACAGACTGTATATGTTTCTGTTCATCTCTCAGATGCTTATCCTGCTCTCTACACATGAAGGCAGCTGGTTGTCATTGTTTAATGTGTTTGGCTTTGTTTGTACCCCTTATGTTGGACATGGCAGAGCATATTTTTAGTTTTGCTTTGTTGTGTGTGAGAGGATGTGTTTGTGACTGTCCTTGGAACAGGATGATAGTCCCCTGGTCCACTTAGCTCTTAAAAGACAAGAATAAAGATTATAATGTACACACTATAGACACTTGGCTCTGTAACATTTTAGTGTGTATTAGTTTTTTTATATAGTAAATAAAAATAGAGAAAATAGCATGAAAATGACAAGAACTAATTAGTAAGTGAATAAAAACCTGTGTTTTTGCCATAGTTTAGCGAAGGAATGTGGTCAGTGGAAAAGGGAGTTTCACTTTATTCTACTTTAATAACACACAGCTACAAACATGGAAAGTACCGTGTGTTATCTCCATCGATCTTTTTCATGAAACATATTTTGGGTTGTGATAGCAGGAAAAGCACAGGTGAAACAAAATTCATTAGTGATGGCTCAGTTCCATTAAGTGTCCCCGTAAGGCATGACAGGGAGTCAGCATGCATAATACCGGGACCCTGGAACTAGCTCAGATACTGTAAATAGGATGCAGTCATGTGACAGAGACAAGGCAACACCATCAGACCAACACAACAAATGTGTATAGTTAATTGTCTAAAATTGTCAAAATTTAATTAAAAAGAAAACAGAACATATATATATATATATATAGTAATAGCTTTATCTTCTTGCACTTATTACTTTCCCTTAATCCAAAATGTGGCCTTCTTTTTAAAATCGGTGTTCTGACACAGTTCTGACTAACTGAGTGCTGTATTGTTTGTCTTCAAGCATTTTCCTGGACCTAATTTAAACTTTTTTGTCCAGGAAGGGCTCAGTTTACCAGCTGTGTGGGGAAGAGGGATGATTGCAGTGTGGATAGTATAAAAAAAAAAAGATTGTTGTTTCACAAAAATTAACTTTAACTGTAGTACTCAGAGTTCAGATAGACATCTACTGTAAATGAATTAGGCTATTAAAACTTCCTCAATCGCCACTACACAGTATTACTAGCATGAGCCAGGTTCTCTTCTTGTTTCATTTGGTGCCACCGGCCAGGAGGTGTTGCTGATTTTTACCATGGAAACTTGGTTCTTAATTCTGAGTTAGCCTGTAGGATGGCTTTTTAGGCTTAAAAGAGAGAGAGAAAAATCATGACTGACCTGACACTACGGGCAAGACCTAAACACCTTCAGCCTTTGAAAAAAGCCATCCTTTAAAGCACCATTATGCCAGTGTAGTTTAGCCCAAGTGGATACAAAGTAGAAAGAAGGCTCTTTGCTGGAGTGAGAGGTGGATTTAAAAACAGCTTAAATATAAGTTAGGCCAGGCACATTAGAGAACGGTGTCACCTGTCAGAAAGCTCAGTAGATTTAGTCTGAAACACTCAGGTCAAACATAATCTAATATGAATGCTGGGCACCCATAACACAGCAAGATTGTTGTCCATTTAGAAAATCTAGTATGATCAGCTCCGATCTCAATGTAATCTAGACAGTAGTAAATCATTATAATCAAGATATAAAGATGTGATGAATTTGAATACTGGAAGGGAACTCAGACATGTTGAATCATTATTATATCTCTGCTTGGAAGTACTGTAGGAATATGCATATTTAAATATAAACCTGACTAAGTTAAGGGAAGTCAGCTGGTTGTACAGTATTCACTGGCAGAACACACTCAGTGTGATGTCTAAAAATAGTTAGTGGGAAAGTAAGTGGACCAACAGGTCACCAAATGTCCCTCCATAGAAACAGATCTGCTCTCAGTTAGAACTGGGCCCGTGGCAGAGGGAGTATACATTTCCAAGGTGAGAGTTTGACTGATCAGGTGCCATGTGTATGTTGGCTAACTGATTTCACGGCTCAGTGGCTGAACTCAACATCAACAGGCAGAATAAATGTGGGCAGTAATACACTGTCCGCTTTATGTGCTTAATGAAGCATGGTTGTCTGCAGGTCCCAGCCTCCTTAATTCTTATGCTCTGAAGGCTCAGACACTGCTGTGTTAAGTTAAGGACAGGGAGGGCTAGGTGGGTGTGTATGTCTGTGTCTGCCTCTGTGTGTCCGTTTGTGTAGATGCTGACTGAAAACCCTGGAATATCCTGTTTTACAATCAGATTACCACTGATTATGTTTCCAAGGGCCCTATTTGAACTATACAAGGACAATGACAAATGCAAAGTGTTTGGTCTCGGGCACATGGACTGGGCACATTTAACTTTTGCTAAAAAAGAAGCTTTGAAAAGAGGCATAGACTCATATGATTGGTAAAATGTTGTAATCCGTGGTGTGTGTGTGTGTCTGTGGTTACTCTTTAACAGCCTGGTGTCATTTGCACATGATTTAAGATGAATACAGTGGATGACTTTGTGTAATGACACTGTGCTCTGGTGCAGAATTTATTGAACTGATGGAGAAACTTTTCATTAAATACAGTCCCCTCCAAAATTATTGGAATAGCAAAGCCAATTCATTCGTGTTTGCTGTACAAAGACAAACACAAAACTTTTGTGTTTAAGATCAAAAGATGAGATGAATTTACATGAGACAAAAAGTTCAGAATTTCATCATAGAACATAGCACATTTTGTTTTAGATCAGGTATTTTAAGTAAGCAAAAGCAATAGAACAGCTAGTTTTATGAATATGTTTGCTTGCAAATCCCTTGTTTATAATAACAGCGTGACTCACTGACCTCACTGAATTGTTGGTTTCTTCTTTTGTTATGCTTTTCCAGGCTTTTATTGCAGCCTCCTTCAGCTGAGCTTGTATGGTTTTGCTTATAAGCAGATCCTTTCTTCTTCCACACTTTTGGTCTTTTCATCACTTTGGTAGAGGTTAATATTAAGTCTCATTAGTTCATAAAACTTTGTTCCAGGTCTTTTATGGCTCATCTCTGCAAATTCCAGTCTGGCTTTCCAATGCTTGCTGCTGATGAGGGTTTGCATTTTGTGGTATGACCTCTGTATTTCTGCTAATGAAGTCTTTAAATGGTGGATTGTGATACCTTAACCCTGCTCTGTGGGGGTTGTTTGTGATGTCTGTTGTGTTTGAGTTTTTCTTCACAGCTCTCACAATGCTTCTGTTGCTTGCTGTTTTTTTTTACTTGGTTGACTTGTTGTGTATGTTTACCTGCGTGTGTTACTCAGTACACCAGTGGTTTCTTTTTTTTCAGGACATTTCAAATAGTTGTATTGACTATGCCCAATGTTTGTGCAGTGCCTTTTAGTGTTTTCCCTCTTTTCTCACAGACAGTTCTTTCAGGTTGAGTTTTTTTTTTAACAACAAATACAGTCTTTACAGGTAAAACCCAAGGCTTAAACCAAGAATAGGGTAATAGAGTATGTGCTTCATGTTTCCCAGGTTAGTACATTTAAATTTGGACCATGTCATACAAAAGGTGCTAGGTTCTTTAATGTGTCAAGGTGTAAATACTATAAAATAAAATGAAATTTCGAAGATTTGTCCAAAATTCATCTTTTGATGTTAAACCCAAATATCTTTAGTGTATCTTTAGCAAACACAAGCGACACAAACTGGCCTTGTTGTTCCAATCCATTTGGAGGGGACTGTATAAAGCAACTGTGGAAAAAAGATACTGAAAGAGACCTGTTTAGTTTGTTGCGATGTTTTTCCTCAACACAACATCTAAGGCGCATTTTCCTCCCACTTTCAGCTGCCTGATTTGAACAAACCTCTCACCTGTTTGTGCTTCTCCTTCCACCTGTGCACCATGTGATCTGCATTTGGCACCAAAATACCATACAAAGAGCCAAAAAGAATTTAAAGGTCCAGAAAATACCAAGCGTGGAGTGGCTTTTATACCACCACAAAAAATAGGGCCTTATTTATCTTATTCTGCTTGTGTGAAAGTGTATCCTTCATGGCCTTTTAGTTTGTGTGTGATTGGTTTGCACTGCATTCTTATGTGCCATATGGTGTGTGTGTGTATGTGTGTGCGTGCGTTTGTCACTGCACTGCTCAGGCTATTGTCTCCACTGTGATTTCTCACTCGTTAATGGATAAGCAGATATTTGCCTGTTTTACTCTCTCTGTTTCTCCTTGTCTTCTTCCTCTCACTCCTTATTTTGCCCCTCTTGTTGTTTTTTTTTCTTTTTCACTTTTTCTTAAACCCCTTCATCATCATTGCACCCTGCCATCAAAAATACAATCCAAATCTCACCACTCAGATCAACGGGAAGGTTGGTTTTTTCACTCTTTACCCTCCTAAAGCCGTGGCCTGGCAGACAGGAGCCGTGCTGCGCCAGCATCTCGCTAGGCGCCTCAGGCCCGTCCCGGCCTCTTCTCAGGACCCCAACCCCATAGTGCAACCCTTTTGCTCCTTCTACTGCACCCCTCCCCACTCTGCTTTTACAGTATATGTTGATTTGCACTGCATCCCATATTGCTCCACATAGCCTTGCCTCTGAAATTTTGTGAAATGAGCATGTGTTAAATTCTAATAATGCACATTCTGCACAAAAAGAAATTTCCCAACCAGCAAAGGGATCTGTAGACGGTGTGACAGAAATGGTAAGACTTGGACTGACTTCCTTTCCTTCAGGGTAACGGCAAAGACTCAGGAGTATCACTGCCACACAAAACTGATTGATCCACAGCAAATAACAATAATGTGCCCTGTGTGTTGTCACACACTTCACAACTTGGTGAAAGAATGATTTTAACTCAGCTTGTACCGCAGCATAATTTGACTTCAAAGTTTGTGCTTATTTCACAAAATGTTGTGAATGTCAGTCCCATAAGATCCACTCCAGCATGCTGATCATGTTTTTATTGTCTTGGCTAATTGAAAGGCATGGCTTGTACCAGCTCTCATCTGCTGTCTGACCATCATTATGCTGAGCGACAGACTCTGAGCTCACACTGCTTTTACCATGCTCTCCTTTTATCTGTGTCTGCTTGAAAACTGAGAACAAAATAGCCTCAAATATGTTTACAGCTTTTTTCAAGACTTGCTGCTGGATCATTATGAGAGAATGTGGAGGATCTCACAAATTGAAGGGGAGTGAATGACTACTGGAGAGAATTGCAGCCCAAGCTGAAGTGTTTTATATGTGGATTTTCAGGCTTGTGGTTGAGCTTGTTGATTGTCTTTTATTCTTCAGAAAAAAAGTGTTTGAGAACACAATGATAAGATATGTATAATTTCCACTTAAGTGTGGTTACTGAAAATAATGTTTCAGGAAAATATGTGCTTGGCTATTACACCAACATGAGTTTAATGGTAACACCAGATAAAATGGATTTTATTTCACAATCTACAGCAATGCCAGAATTGAAAACTAAAGAAGCAATGATAGTAAATTGGCAGAGGAGACTATAAAATGAGAATTAATGGCTTTTATATAATTTTGAAAAAAGCATTTTCCAGTACATACTCATCTGAAAAGGCCATTGTAATCCTGTTAAATCCAACTGAAACACAATTTGTTAAAATATGACACAGTAAACATATCAAAAATGTTGCTGCAGTACTACAGCCAAATATAAAATGACATTTCAATCCAACCATCCTAGACACTGTGTCTAAAAGTAAAGTTAGTCCTCATGAAACATAGTGTAGCATTTCTACTAACCAAGACTCGTCAAACCCTGTTGGTCCACTGTTGAATCAAAGCTTGTTAGGAAAGTTTAAAACTGTGTGCAGCTCAGAGACTGGTCAACTCAAAAAAGTCCAATTTGTGGTATTCTTTTATATCAAACATCAGTTGGTAAGTGTATGTAAGTGTGCAATGTGTTGATGTTACTTTATAAATCATGGTTCTAGAGGTAGAGCACATCATCCTCTGATCATGGCCTGGTTCACTACTCAACTGTTCTTGTTCAAGTGTCCTTGGGCAAGACAATGAATCCCAATTCAATGTAATTCAATTCAGTTTATTTCTATAGCACCAAATCACTACAAAAGTCATCTCAAGGCACTTTACAGTGTAAGGTTAAGAGCTTACAGAATTACATAAACAGATACAATACAGTTATAGAAAACCCAACAAATCCCCCTTTAGGAGCCCCTTTAACAGAAGAAACCTCCAGCAGAACCAGGCTCAGGGTGGGCAACCATCTACCTCGACTGGTTGCGGTGAATAGAAAGTGGAGAGGGAAAATAACAACAACAACAAGCAGCAGACAAAACCCTGGGCAGATTGGTAGGACCAGTAACTGCACACTGGAAACATACAGCTCCAAGGCCTGGAATACCTGCAGAAAGGTACAGAGTGAGGGAGACTGAGAGAAAAGAGCACCACTGAAGATGGCACAAATTTAATAAGATGTATGTCAATGGCATGCTAAGGTGCCCTACAATCACTACAATTTTAAAGTAGTTAAAATTGAAACCATAATCATATAAAAATAATGAATAATATAAACACTGAAAGAGTTCTTACTTGTTGTAATTGTTCCTCCTGTCCATACTGGTTATGACTAGACTCTAGACTTTACTGTACATGGAAGTGATGCGACAATATCCACACTAATAGGAGGTTCTATCAGTCAGATGTAATCAAATCAAGTGGATATAGTAACAAAAAGAGGGTATTTATTACTACTCAGGCAGCATCTTTGGATGATATAAACTTTACATGGATAATTTGAAGGTTGGAACCTGATATTGTCTTCACATAAACATTTTAATACAATACATAATACATTTTTTTGCACAGATGGAGGACTATGTATTTTGGACCCTATCACTTAATTAAGAAGTCTCTTTTGGATGGATCTCTTCCAAGCCTGTATTAACAGAAGGAGTGATTACAGCAACTAAGACTCAGTTTTATATAGATTAATTTAACTCGGCTTTTATGACTTCAGTCATAGCTGCCAAAATACCATTTGTACATCCATCCCTTATCCTTACCACTTTTTCTGTTAAGGGTTGTGGGGGGTGCTAAAACCAATCCCAGTTGTCATTGGGCGAGAAGCACAGTACACCCAGAACAGGTTGCCAATCTCTCATAGGGTTGACATATATAACATTCACACCTATGAGCAATTTAGAGTTACCAATTCCCCCACTTTAGACTGTTGGAAGACGTACCTGTAATGAAAACCCAATTCCTGGTTAGGTAGTGGATTTAAAGCCATGTTCTTCTAGCTTTGAGGCGACAATCCTAACCACTACACCATCATGCCAGCCCCATTTGTGCATGTCCAGACTAAATTCAGTTGCAGTGGAATCATTACTTCTTTTAAGACTCCACCATCCTAAAGCTGTATTTACCATAGATTTACCATTTATCATCAGATTTCTCATTTACACTGTGAGTGATGCTTTGAACAGCTGGATGTTATACTATATCCAGCAACATACATTATGTTATTATACAACTGCAAAACCTGTTTAAACACTGTTGCTAACCAGAGGAGACCTTGGACTTTGCTGTGCAACCTCATCAGGCTTACTTTTCTGTCAGACAGGAAGTGAGAAAAAACAATATTTTTATGAAATATTAAGGAGTGAGATGTCAAAAAACACAAAGAACCAGGTGATAGGATACAGTTTGCATGGTGGATAGTAGCCATTAAGTAGCCATTAAAATTATATTAATTATGAATGATTGATTGATTATGTTAGTTAATTACTTTATTTAAATTTAAAGTTTCTCAGGGCAATGTCATGGATGGTCAGTTTGGCCATACACTCCACATGCCATACAGTGGAATTGAATATAATTTACGTAACTCTGTAATCTGCTTCCCATGCTGAAAGTTTAAGGTCAACCAAAAAGATTACAAAGCATGCAGTTTGGCTTATATGTGTTCCAAGCTGTGGGCTGTACCTCTTCCCAGCACAGAACTCACTGATATTTGAAGTTTTGTATTATGGTTTTTCATGTTAGGGGAATTCCACCAATTTTACACATCAAAGGTTGTTTCCGGGTTTTGTGGAGAACTATTGCTTTTGGGGGGGAAAAGTTACATTTTTAGTGTCTCCAGGAGGAGCTGTGATAATGCTGAAATTGAATAATTGTCCTCAAGTGATGCCAGTTGAGTCAGCATCAGACTGCAAGTCTGAACAGGAAAAAGGAGGCAAATCCTCAAGTCTGGTTGTAGCTACCAGCTCGTGACAGAAACTGGCTAACATAAAGTTAATGTCTGACTGAATAAATAAAATTTTATTGAAATGGAAAATTCACTTAGAGTAGAGTTAGAAGAAGTGAATAGTGGACATGTTAACAAATCTTTCTTGGTGGCACTTGGCATGTCCAGCCAAATATCATGTAGCTCCACTGTGCTGTACTAAGTTACAGCACTGAGAACTCAAACCTCCACAACAGAAGGAAAATATTGTTAACACTTATAGGTGTTTTAGGTGCACTGTTTTACAGTATTTGATCAAATCAAAAGTAGCTATAGACGTGACACAGATTTTCTGTATGTAGTTAAGAGAGGAAACCATCCAGTGTGATTGTAACATTCGAGGTTTTACAGTCCGTGCAGTTGGCATACTGTGGAATTTAAAGGAAATTAAGTAAAGAACATTAGACTTGAAGCCAAGATGTCATCAGTCCAGTCGCAAAACCTATGTGGAAGAATGATGCCAAAGTTTCTTCTTAGTGAGATGTCATACAGAACAATTATTAGTTCACCAAATGCACAGTGTAGATGGGAATAAGTATAAGTAATAATAAGACAGTAACAGTAAATTAATCATAAGTAAAAGCAAAAGGTAGGATATGACAGAGTCAGTGTGGGGTAAATAAGGATAAAAGGTACCATAAAGATTGTGCACGCTACATTTTTCCATAATTAACGCCTCTCCATGAATTCTGCAGCATGCTGCTGTTTCTCCACCTGCACTGCTGCATGCACACAGACATTTGCTCCCCCACCCATCTTAGCTCCTCCTACAACTCCAGCTTTTTCTTTATTAAGACTTGGCTTCCCAAATGTTCTTCATCCATCCTTTCTTCCATTCCCATCCTTTTCTTTTTTTCTCTGGCATGTCAATAAAGATATGAGTTTGTCTGCATTCTAACTATAATTAATGATGTGCATCTGTTACTCCTAAATGTTATCATGGCAACTAAGGGACACTCTAGTGTCAGTCTGGTATCAGTACCTCAGTCACCCACCCATCAGGCTATTGTTCAGATCAACAGTGGCAATAACAACATAACATCACCCTTAACTTATGACTCAATAAATTATTGTATCATGACTGTCCTCTCTGCCTATGGGTAACTTACTGGTTGGTACTAATGTAAGAACTTAATGATTCCCACAGTGTTGGCCAGATATCCTTCAGCATCAGAACATAGAATTTAGGTCATAATTATCAATAAGCAAGCATCTCAGTGTTACCTGACTTGAATCAAACCGAAGTTCACTTTGTTAATTTCATGTAAATGTATGTCATCTGAACAAAATTATATCAAGAGTCCCTAAAAGGTCAAACAGGAAAATATTTTTGAAATCTAATAATTATAGTGCAGTACTTTTTCCACTCTCTCAAAACCTTTCACTGCACTTTCAGCACTAATCAGGGATCCCCCAGGAGGAGATCCACTGCTTCTGGTGCGAGCCGCGTGTATGAAATGTCATATTTACCAGCTCCTCTGAGAATCATTACTTCACTGTGGTGCAGTGTTTTTAAATGCTTCACAAACACATGTCACAACACAGGAGAGTCAGCTTCCCAGGGCATGACTCACCAGTCCATCTGCATCTGAAGGACGAAGGACACTCCTATGAAAATAGTAATGTCCACATTTTGGCCAGAGGAGAGTGATGGTTTAAAAGGGAAGTAACAGAATAGAAACATTAAACTGGATTAAACATCACAGGCTGATCTTATAATGCACTCTTGACGTCCCTCCCTAGCAGTTAATCAGCAGTTTACACCTTGACTCATGTCAGTGTTTAACATCACAGAGAATACAAACCATTTCAAATGATCTAACTAGGATTTTATGGCCTTTTATGGACTTGCTCTGAAATATGAAGCTCCTGAAATAATCTCCCATAATGCATTAATTGCAAGGATAATTGTTATACAATCCTATACATTTTACTGTGGTCCTGAATAGTATGGGGAAGCTACAAACCACACACTTCATATTGCATTCATGTCATGTAACCCTGATAGTGTTTCCTAAAGGTTGACTAGGTTAAATCCGACATTGAGAGGTAGGACTGTGGGGATATAGTACAAACAGTAATTTACTCTTGGCCAGCTGAGGCAAATGCATCCTGTTTTAGTGGTCTACTCCCCCCACTTTGCTGTGGTAAGGCTATAAACAGGTAATTTCAATGTTATGATGTCTATCATTAAACTCTCTGGCTGTAGTGTTTCAATTTGCCAACGTACTCACACATAGCTTTGTCTCTTTACTCTGTTAGCATTCGATTTTTTAGTATTTCTATTGGCACGTTTCACTGAAACAGATAATCTTGCTTTGAAATGATTCATAGTTATAAGCAAAGACTTCCCACAGGGTCACGTTAGAGACAAGCATGTGTTGAGTGTTGGAAGATCAATGAGGAAATGAAATGTCAAGGCCTGGCTTTTGCTGTGCACATGCCTAAAATGTACCATCACTTTAACATTTAGATGTCCCATATACTGTCATGCAACAAAAACCTGACAAAAACGTCAGTTTTCCCCAAGATCTCCAATCAGTCCAACCCAAAAGTCCATCCACATGAGGAGGTTTTAATATGTTGTAATATGTTACATAAGCATTAATATAGTTTTATTTAATATGGTAAATGAGTAAATATAGAGAGGGACATGAAAAAGTTTTCTGGCCCCCACAATACCGTGGAAACAAGCAGAAAAATAACAACAACAAGGAACTTAACTTGCCAAACATCAGCAGGTTTGTTCTGGAAACAGCACCATCACTAAAATATGTCATACGTAGCAACTAACTATAAAACAAAAAGCGATGCAGTGATACAAAGTATTACTTTTGAAAGACAAAAGAATTCTTAGAGTTAAGCACAGTGGCCTCTAGTTGATCCTGTACTAGCAAAGGAGCAATGATTCACTGGTACTGATCAATAATCATACTGATACAATAATCATACTCAGGGTCTCAAAATAGACATCCTGCAGCACCAAATACGTGACCAGCCGCAGTAAAGAAAGATTTCCACCGAGCCCCAGACTAACTTACCAGGCAATTTGCCCCTAAATCTTGCTCTTCCCACTCTTTCTCCATTTGCTTCCTTCCCCAGCCCTGTGCCTCCTCTTCTTCTTCACATCATATACTGCTGCACTCCAGCCTCCATGGGAATTTTTCTTAATACCAGCCATCTGCATTTCACAGCCTGCTTCTTTCCATGCCAGCAGACAACGCTGTTCTTGCATGAGGAGCAGCCAAAAAGGATGTATTCTCTTCTCTATTACAGTAACATTTAGCATTTAACCCACACATGTCCTCCAAAACTCTGCAAATGTTGTCAGTCATTGTTCAGTCAAACACTGCTCCTTTCAGGTTCTCAACTCCAGCTCTAGCACTTCTCACATTCCATGAGCTTTTTCTACACTTAGGTAGAGTGATCAAATTTGTAATAAAAATCCACATGGCACTCTTCCATGACTGTGCTTGGCTTAGTCAAGAGAGTGAAGAATTCATTATGTAGAAGAGTCTGCATATTTAATGCTCACACTGTACTGTCACACTTATTCAGATGTAATGTAATGGGGCAGTAGATCCAAGCACTTAGGGCACATTTCAAAGAAAGAGAGCTAACCATAGGGGAGAATCCTTAAGTATTCTCTGCAGCACACTCAGTGCCTAGGCATTAGGATTTGATGGAAACACTCCTGACCAGCAGCACAGTCGACTCCAGGTGCATTTTAATCTCTGCACCCCAGCAGGAAACCCCAGATTCTCTTGAGAACTGCAGCTACATGCCTTAGGCACCGGCTTTTAGTGACCATGGCACTAACTAATTTAACTGTTACATCTAGTAGAGAAATCCAGTATAATATCATGTAATGTAGTGACACTGCAGCACTCTGAGGGGACAAGCCTAACTAATCCTTTGGTCTCACCGTAGTAAAGAGTTTCTGCAAGAAGGCCCTTACTGATGACACCAAAGTGAAAGGATAGTACAGCTGGTACCAAAGGGTTCAGTATGCTCCAATCTAGTTTGTACAATATATCGTCCAAACACATATAAAGGCAAATTTATTTTTATCTGTTCTCATTGGCCTCCCCTGAAGCCTGCCCTCATACAGAGGGCTGAGACATAATGAGTCAAACCAATGAGAACCATGGCACAACTTATAGATAGTCTCACCTTGAAGGCATTCATGGTGCTACACCTGTTTGAATGAAATGAGTGACGGCACTAGATGTGTGTCAGGAATGAAAAAGAGAGAATTTGAGATCCAGAAACACACTTGGAGGACGCTGAAAATAAGCTTGGCCTTAAGGTGGATCTGTAATTGTGCATAAAATGGTAACAGTGTAGCTACAGAGCTTACAAGTGTAGCTGCTATAGCTGACAGCCACTTCCTGAAATGCACTGATACATCGCAGGTTCACTGGCTACAGAAATACTATAAACACAGAGACTGCTCATTCCAGAAATAAGACAAGAAAAAGATGAGACCTGGATGAAAGTGTCTCATCCTTACCTGAATGTAATTCAAGTAGTTTTTCCACTACAATGTGGAGTGGAAGTAATACAGTTAGCATGGAAATTATAATTATAGTATAAGTATAGTATATTACATGCTAATGATAACATTTGACATAAATCTGTCCTAAAACTTTCCAGTTGAAGTCATGGCTTAGTTGCTATTTAATACTTACTACTATACTTCCATTGTTTCTCTTCATTACTGTGAAACTGTGAGACTTGCTGACACTAGGTTAACCATGACAGTGAACATCATGTCTCCTGCAGTCAGAGTTACAGAAACCTTTATATGGTGATGCGTCTCTAAAAGCTGATTCAAGTGAAAGGTCTGCATGATGTTCACTGATGATGGATCAATAGTAGAATTCAGCTGAATAAAACCACCGGTTTGTTTGAAGATTTTTGAAAGCAACCTAAAACACATTGAAAGTACATTTAGACCAAAAAACAAAGTCTCAAACATTGAAATATGGTGACAGTAAAACTTTTCCTTATATATATATACCTTAAACTGCAAAATTTCTCTGAAAGCAGAACTTGCCAGATAAACTATGAAAAAGTTTTTAGTAAAGCAAGGTGTGTGAGCATGATAGGACGGTAAATCTCCACCAGGCTCATCCATCCTGACCAACTGACACACACTGCCGCACAGTACAAGCCAGACCAGGCAAACATGGAGTCAGCCCAGTGGTCCAGTGATCCACTCCCCCTCCATCTTCTCCACTGTGCCCTCTCACATTCCCTCTCTTTACCCCTGCAGTTCGTCGTGTGCCTCCCCGTTTCTCCATCCCCCCCACCAATCATGAGGTGATGCCCGGTGGCAGTGTCAACCTGACCTGCGTGGCAGTCGGTGCCCCCATGCCTTACGTCAAGTGGATGACTGGTGAGGTGGAGCTCACACGAGAGGAGGAGATGCCTATTGGCCGCAATGTCCTGGAGCTCACCAACATCCGCCAGTCGGCCAACTACACCTGTGTGGCCATATCGTCCCTGGGTATGATCGAGACCACGGCCCAGATCACTGTGAAAGGTCAGAAACTCTGAATCTGTGGGGGTGGGTGTCTGGTAGAAAGAAAATGACTATTATAACTGCTTTCCATTACACACACAGGTGAAAACAACAAACATCCCTTTAACTTGCTAATATGATCACACAAGAATTTAAAACCACAGCATGTAAGTAGAATGTATGTAGAAATATACTCCAAAGTCTTGCTTAATAGATAGAGAAGAGCTCTCAAAGACTCCTGTGACCCAGACCCATTGATCAGTCTGGCTGCAGAGCAATGATATTTGCTTCACTCAGGTTTCTGAGTGGGGCTCACCTTTTTGACCAATCAGACAAGGACAGTTATTTGTGCTTGACTGTTACGCTTTGTAGCTTTTACTAGTAGATTAGATAAAGACTAATACTTGAAAGTCCTAAGCAGAGTAGTGGAACAGGTATATGGAGGGCTGGGTGGGGCGGACTGGATTGATTTGTTGTAGTTTAAGATAGCTATTAATTATTAACTTTTCTCTTTAATTTTTCATTGGAAAGCACAGCAACATAATGTGTTTATTCATCTAAAGAACAAAGAAGCAGCTTAGAAACCGCTATTTCGTAGGTTTTATGTAGGTTGTAAATAAACAAGAGTTATGGCTTTCTGGCTGCAGAGCTCCAAAGCTCTGATAAGGGGGTCAGAGAATTAGTTTTAGTTATCCTTATAAAGATAAAGAATTATGGATTTGTTCTGACGTCCTGACGACCACAGGAAGATCCTAGGAGTGCTGCAAAACATGAGCCTACTACCTACTTTGTCTCAACTTGGCTGCAGGTAAATAGCTATATGAACAAATGTAAATTCTGATGATGACTCTCACTCTTTCCTACTTAGTTTTTCTGTTACCAGTCTGTGTAACGAGTCAAAACAGGAGTAACCGTAATAGTGTTATTAACTAACTGGAGTACTGTGTGACAAAGTTTAGCTTTAAGTGTGGATGATGGTGACAGACTGAATTATGTTTTACCTTGAGGGTTTTCAGAGCTGTGCACACTGGTGAGCTCTTTCAGTGCTTCAAAGGCATGCGCTTGACTCAACCTGACTCGATGCGGCTGCTGCTGATACGAGCTCTCGTTCAGACCATCTGCCTCCGACACTCCCTGTGTTTGCTGAACTGCAGCCTGTATGCCAAACATCTCATATTAGAAACAGGCCACTATTTCTAGTTTCCCTATTTAATACAAATGCATTTTATCATATTTTGGTAAGTAGCATCCCTATTGTCTACACCAGTGGTTCTCAAACTGTGGTACGCATACCACTTGTGGTACGCAGGTTCCCTCTAGTGGTATGCAGGAACATCTGAGAGTTTTTAATGAAAATTAAATAATAACATTAAAGACATAATAATACTATAGTTTACAGGTGAACTGTTTCCGTTCACTGGACAACGTCTGACTTTAATACACTTTACATCTCCATAAACATTACAGCTTTACAGCTTTAGAGTCAGAACACCGCATCCTGATCTCTCAGGCTGTTTTTACGCACGGTCACATGGACAGAAACATCCTTATTCACAGACATCACTGAAATCTAGTCG
>JAUMHL010000021.1:922379-943467 GCA_032362345.1 Sandelia bainsii | reverse complement strand
GTAAATGTAACTCGTTACTACCCACCTCTGGTCTTAATGGTGGTACTTGGAGAGCCAAATATTTTTTGAGGTGGTACTCATTGTAAAAAGTTTGAGAACCACTGATCTACACAGCTCCTCCAGATAACACAAAGTGTATAAAACATGCAGTATATAATATTTGAATTTCACAATTTAACAAGTACTCCTGTTAATACACATCATCAGCAGATGATTGTAAGGTATCCATTCACTTTACTAGTAATATTTACAAAATTATGTTATTATCCCTAATAATATCCCTAATATTTGAGATGAGCAACAGTTCAAAGAGCTTTTTCAGAAAGAGCTATGTCTCAGAAATTCTAGCTTTATAGTAGCAGATGGAACACAGAATCTATAGCTCCGTTCAGCCACAGCCTGCTCAGCTTCGTGTGTTTGTACAGAAGAAGAAGCGCTGGTTACGCTGCATGATAATAAAGCAGATGTCAAGACTGGAGCAGCACAGGGTTGGAGCTAAAAGCCTGTGGTTGCAGCGGTTTGTCCCAAATGGCAGCCCGTGAGCATTTGTACACACCCCACTGCTTCTTACTTCACATCCATTTGCTTTCCAGCAGCACAAAACCCAGAGCACCACTACTGTGTTCACAATCTCAGTTTTTTAAAATTTATACAGAAAATCATATACATTTAATGTAATACACTATGAACAGACTCTCTCTGCCATATTATGTGAAGTAAGTAAAAACAGATGAATGACTTGTCTTTTACATCACATAATGAAGGGTCTTTGAATTAGTTTTAAGGCAGTCTTCTAGAGGGAAAAGCAGGCAAGAGCATCCAGAGTGTTAATAGCAGGTCACCAGCTGGGTTTTATTGTTGAGGTGAAGATACTAAATCCATTCAAACATTCAGCTGTTCAAATACTTTGGATTCTTCGTTGGTTGTCATTGTTTTCCACTGCAGTTGGCACAGTGCAGATCTAGTAGATGGTACTGTAGCAGCAATTCTGAAAATTGTCAGAACACAGACAATCTTATCCAAACAACTGATTTGGAATTACTGTAGTCTTGTGATATTTTTGAATGAATGCCTGTTTGATAAACACTGTGTTATCAGAAATCCTTCAAACATATGTCAATGATTGCTTAACATCATGTTCTGTTAAGTGGCGTCCATCAATTCAGGGGCACAAATTAAATAAACCTATAAATCTACAATGACTTCCTCTGTGCACATGAATTAAGCTAATTTTTTGCTCCATGACTCCTGGAGGGCTCCATATGAAATGGATTAATAGTCTTGTTTTAAACACAGTAGACTCTATTGTGTGACGTAATTAAATAATGTACCTCTGATGATCTCCAGCTCTGGGTGGATAGACTGTAGATGGATTTACAGAAAAGCACTTCCTTGGCAACATACACTGTTCAGCCTGCTGCCCCTGTGCAGGAATAGGACAGTGACATGCTCCTGAATGATAATTAACTGTTCTATAGCCACATGTACTCAGAGCTCCAGTGGGTGTTCCTCCTGTCAGACCTTCAGGCCAGAGAAAAGGTAGGAGACTGTACAAAGACTTTGTCTGACTTGTTGTCTATCTTTGTTTCTAACAGCACTGCCGAAGCCGCCCACCTCCCTCATTGTCACAGAAACCACAGCAACCAGTGTCACTCTGACCTGGGACTCTGGCAACCCAGAATCGGTGTCCTACTATGTGATCCAATACCGCGCCAAACTGTCTGACAACGGCTTCCAGGAAGTAGATGGAGTAGCCACCACCCGATACAGCATCGGTGGCCTCAGCCCATTTTCCGAATATGAGTTTCGCGTCATGGCTGTCAACAATGTTGGCCGGGGGCCATCCAGCGGTATTGTGGAAACCCGTACAAGTGAGCAAGCACCCTCATCACCTCCTCTTCATGTCCAGGCGCGAATGCTGAGCTCCAGCACCATGTTGGTCCAGTGGGAACCTCCAGAGGAGCCCAACGGTCAAATACGAGGATACCGGGTCTACTATAGCACCGAGCACGACACCCCACTTAGTGCCTGGCAGAAACACAACACAGATGACAGCCAGCTCACCACCATCTCAGGCCTGACCACAGATACCACCTACAGCGTGAGAGTGTTAGGTTTCACCTCTGTGGGAGATGGACCTCCTTCTGACGTTCTGCAGATCAAGACCCAGCAGGGAGGTGAGAACATGTTTACTATATCACTGCAAAGCACAAGGAAATGTGTGAAAAAATGTGTTTTGTTAGCTGAATGTTTTTAGCTGGCTTTCCAAACCCCCCTCACGTATAGAGACATATACATATAGAGGCAAATAACCATTCACACTCACATTCACACCTAGGGGCAATTTAGAATCACCAATTAACCTAACATGCATGTCTTTGGAGTAGCTGGAGGAACCCATGTAGACACGGGGAGAACATGCAAAATCCACACAGAAAGTCACCCGGTCAACCCGTGGATTCGAACCATAACACCTATAAAATTATGTATACAACTTACCTGTAACAGTAACCTTAACTAAAGTGCTTTTGTTTCCTAAACCCGACCTCATACAAGACTCGTAATGAAATTTGGGTCAGTG
This sequence comes from Sandelia bainsii, assembly GCA_032362345.1. Classification (NCBI taxonomy): domain Eukaryota; kingdom Metazoa; phylum Chordata; class Actinopteri; order Anabantiformes; family Anabantidae; genus Sandelia; species Sandelia bainsii. The sequence goes on along the minus strand of JAUMHL010000021.1, from coordinate 940,886 downwards.
GTGTGTCAGTCCTGCACATTATATGTCCACCATCCACCCCAGCCACATCCTTGTCTCGCTTTCAGTTAATAGATGTAATGCTTCATTAATTTGCAAGATACATTGCATTGGAACATTACCATACTATGATTACAAAATGCAATTACAAAATGTAATCACATTTGCAATTTAGTTGCACAGAAACATATTTTTTAGGAGACACAGTTGGCTAATATATACACATAGATTTTTGTTCATAGTGCACACACCGTTGTGTTGTGAGCAGCTTGAGCTCTGTGTGGAAAAAAAGACAGTGGGTCACTATTTAGGTTTTTTTTTTTTTGCTGGATTGTTTTGTGACAACTGCATTTATAATCTATATAGCAGGATTTTACTCAGATCAGGCAGTTAAAAGCAGTTTAAACTGCAGTCAGTTGTGTGTATGCTCTGTACTCTATCATTTCATTAAGTCCATTAAAAAGTTTGTGACCTAGCGACTCCACAGTAATGCTCTCAGAACAATGCTGTACAAGATGTACTCAAAACTGGAAAAGCTATAAAAGCATACTTCAAATAGTCAATATATACAGTAAAAAACACTTTTTGGTGCCAATATTATCTCACAATGTAGTATTTGATGATGGAAATTGAAGGACTATTCACAGCTTCAAAAACTGTCAGTATATTTATTGTTAGTGTAAAATAAACTATAAAAAGTGGATGCTAAAATATAACAAAATACTACATAAAGTAATACAGTAAATGCACTACAGTTGGACATCTGCACATCTGTCCACCAGCAGTTACATTACATAATGAATTATTGTATAATTAGAGTTGTGTTACTCACATTGTTGCATGGCTGCCTATATCAAGCTACACACGTCCTTGTGTTATGTGTGTCTGCAGAGTGTATTAGTAACAGCAGAACTGCGTGGGATATATTTAGTCATGCTGTGTTTCACTCACATCATGTTGAAATCACAGATAAACAGAGCTGTAGTGTGAAACATTAGTCTGTCAGAGATTCACCAGCTGAGATGAACACAGGTAATTTATTGTTCAAGGATCCTCAGGAGCATGTACAGTGTGTGTGGGAGCATGTGTGTCTGTGTCTAATATGAAAGTCTCATACACTTTATGCTCAAGGACAAAGTGGCTTGCAGGTATAACAATAGCATTTCATTCACAGAGTGCATGTTGGTTTTTTTTAAGTTTTTTTTTTTTTTCCAACTGTGCCAGGCTGGATGAAACATGACAACATTCCAGCACCACAATAGAGATAAAGCAGCTCAAATTCAGCTGACCCACTTGTAGAGTAGAGTTCAGTACCCTATCAGACTCACATGAATCACTTTGACTTAAGTGTGTAGTAAGTCTACCAACTCTTATGAGAGAAAAAGTTACCCCATTCCACCACTAGAGGTGACTGGGTGGGCGGTCATCTGCCTCGACTGGCTGGGTTGAGAGAGGCAGGGTAACAAGTCAATTTAAGTCTTATTCTACTTGTTTAGTAACAGAATACATTAAGCATCGTTAGGGTGTTGTGCACATTAACACTACACTGCTAGACAAATGATAATACAGCCGTCAAAAGTATGTAGCTGAACTTCTACTGACATCTACTCTCATCGTATCTAAACCAGCCCATTAAAATATTAGAAAATAACTTAACTTAAAAAAACACATTATTTTACTCAGTGGACAGATCAGTATTTTTACCTTAATTGGAAAATTCTATTCTCTTAAATTCACCACCTGCTTACATTAGTATTACTAAGCCACATTTTTAGTCATGTTTTCTTGTCTCAGCTTATTGGGAGCTTCTGGCTCCAGATGGTAGAGACCATTAAACCACGACAGAATTGTCAGAATACAGTGAGTTATATTAATCTGTAATGTTGCAGTGATGTTAATGTGATTATTAGTTTACTGACATTACCTTAGATGTCTTTAAGGTGATACAATCCTCAGTTTGGTCACTATTCCGAATACTTATGGGTACTGACTGCAGGATGTTCACCTAACACCTGACCTCTCCCACTTCACCTCCTGACTCCCTTAACTAGTATTTTCACCTCTGGAAACACCCTTCACATCTGTATCTGTTCTAGTCTTGAAATGTCTTCACCTCTTTGTTTCTACTCTAGTCCCAGCTCAGCCATCTGGTTTTGAGGCTGAGGCCGAGCTGGACTCACGCATTATGCTGTCGTGGCTTTGGCCTGTCCAGGACCCCATCATTAGCTTTGAACTGCTCTACTGGGAGGCCAGCAATCCCACAGACAAGGTAACATTTCCCTTCAAGTGTTACAGCTTGATGGAATGAATTTTAGATCTGAAATGAATTCATGTGTATTACTTTGTTGTGTGAATGTTTCTTTCTTTGGTCTTTTTAAAGACTTTATAAAGTCCCCTCCAGTCTGGGTAAGATCAGTTTATTTGCTTTTGTTACACACTGAAGATATGTGGGTTTAAGATCAAAAAATGAATGATGATGATGAAATAGAAGAAACTTCAGAATTACACTCAATACAATAAATAACATAAGCACCTTTTGTACCAGAAAGCTCAAAGTTTGAGTGAGCAAAAACATTGGAACAGACAGTTATAAAGTAAATGAAGGTATCTAAAGTTTAATGTTTCCTCACAAGCCGTGGCTTTTAATTCTTGCTGTTAATGAGGGGTTTGCATCTTGTGATATTGCCTCTGAATTTCAGTGCATGAGGTCTTCTTTCAATGATGGATTGTGACACCTTCACCCCCTGCTCTGTGGAAGCTGTGAGTGATGACTGTTGTTTTCTGGGGGAGCTCTTATAATCCCTCTGTCATCTGCTGCTCTTTATGTTGCTCAGTACACCAGTGGTTTCTGTCTTCTCCAGGACCCTGGTCTGCCCAGTGTTTGTGCAGTGCCTTTGTTTGCCTCTCTCTCCTCTGGTTTTCATGTTGATTTATCATTTTTAACAAATACTTAACAACAAGTACATCTTCACAGGTAAAATCAAGAGTAGTCATTTGAAGCTAGTTAATGAACACCAGTGATTAACAACAAACACCGGTCAGTCACATGTCCCTAAACTATCAATGTGTAAATACAATAAATAAAAGCTGCAATTATGTCTTATATCCATCTTTTGATCTTAAACCCAAATGTCTTCAGTGTACAGCAAACACAAATGAGTTAGTCTTGCTGCTCCAGTACTTTTGGAGGGGACTGTATTTATGAATGTACATTGCTTATGTCATGTATTATATGTTTTTACTATATATTTTATATGTTCTACTGCGTCTTTATATTAATACTTCATAAATGCTTACATCACCACCTCATAAATGTTTTCTTCAGAGCTCATTCAGGTTCAGACAGCATACATTTTTATCTACTGCATGGTGTTTGATGCTGTTGTTTACTCCTGCAGCAAACCCACTGTCCCTGCAGGAATCATTCAAGTTTCATTTCATCGTACCTGCTCAACCTCAACCTCGTTCACCATATACAATATAATTATTTCCCACGAACACGGCTCTAGAATAAATAGGTCTGAGTTATGAGGCCAAACTACACCTTTATCAATACCTTCTGATATGATTAGTTTTCTCTCACACAAGAAGATTCTAGTTGGTTTTGTATTGAATTCTGGAAGCGTCAACTAAAGCACCAGATTATTATGGTATATTCTGTAGTTTATTCAATAGGTTTTTATCTCTCTGCAGCACCGTGTCACTTTCGAGCCAACAGGCTCCTACGCAGTTGATGGTTTAAAGCCAGACACACTCTACATGTTCTCCCTGGCAGCACGATCTGAGATGGGTTTAGGAGTCTTCACACAGCCTATTGAATGCAGGACTGCCCAATCCAGTAAGTCCTACAGCCTTCAGATGTCACTTTCACACGTGTGGTTCAGGTTATTTGTTCTTGGTGAAAAGAAAAACGGATCCATTGTAGTGGTTTAGTTCTGGTTCATTTCATGGTCAAAATAATATGGACTGAAAAGATGAAGTCATTTTAACTGACAGGTAATTCACATTGTCATCCTCCATCATTAAATCTACTTAATCACCAGGTGAGAAATCAGATTTATACAACTGACAGCAAGTCATGCTTCAGTTTAATATGCTGCTGTTGTATGAGGGTGTGTGTCTGTGCAAGTGTCCCAGCCGTATGAAGTATCAGATTCTACCATGTGTAGCATTGTCTGCAGCATTTCAGTGGAAAATGTCACATCCACATGAACTGTCCTAAAAGGTATCATATCATATTGTGTATAATATTATTACTATTGTATCCAGACTGTTTCTGTATGGATCATTTATCTATCTTCCAGTAATTATAGTACACACGTTATCCTGTCTAGGATTTTAGAAATACTGTACTTCCACTACCAGGCAGGTACCTCTGGTGGAGAAATATGATTTTTTTTTTTTTATTTGATTTATTTATTTTTTCAATAAGATACAAGATAAATACAATATTAAAAACAAGGAGAGCAAAAACACCACAATCAGTCTTCAAAACTCACCATGAACAATGAAAGTGTGGAGTGTGAACAGTAATCAAAGCATCTTTAATCGTTATCCTGGAAGTGTAACTCAGCGCAGCTCAGGTGGGTTGTGGTTTGCTTCAGCTCTACTTTAATAAACATGATATGTTGTTTAATGGGATGCATTCAGGCACAGTAAGGAATGTAGTTCATCTGCATTTTCATACTTCTCAGAGCCCAACACACAATTACTAGCTACCCGCTGAAGAAGACAGACTTTGTGTTTACGCCTGTATGTGGCCTCTGCAAACAGCTGGATTGATTAAAATAAAAGTTTATCTGTTTGTTTAGTATTGTGGCTAAAATGCCTCATGTGTGTATACCTGGTGTTAGTCAACCTCATTTCAGATACATCCTGCTTTCTCAGATGTTTAGCCCGTAAGTAGCTATTCCAGCCGTAAGACTTAGTTCTAATTAAATCCACTATATCTAAAGTCATTTTGCTCTCTGTAGCAGCCGGTGGGGAACTTTGCTGGAGTCAGCACAACCTTCACCTGCAGCTCCCACGTGAATGATCTTTCTGAAGGAGTGGAGGAACGCACGACAGGTGGCAGACATAAACACATTGTGTGTCTACGCTGCCTAAAATAACTTTTTTACCGACACGTCAGGAAAATTGGAAAAGGTTTTGTCATATTTAGCTTCTTTCTTTTTTTGCCTTTTCCATTTAGGTTTGTCTATGTACCAACTAAGTGCATCCTGGAGGAAACCCACGTGGCCACAAGGGGGTGTTCCACACAGAAAAGCGCCAGCCAGACATTGGGTTGTAATTTCAAAGCTTATTGCAGTCAGTCAAAACTGCACTTCGCCACCATGTAGCCCATAATGAATTCATATTAATGAATATATTTTCAAAGAGAGGTTGGAGGCTTTGGTCCTTCCATCGTTGTTCTCTGTCATTTGTTTCGCAAATGTGAGCAGAGATGAGATTTAAGCACCGACTGACTTCCACCCGAGTAAGGGAGCAAAAACCCCCTATTCTGACCCAGTCATGTGTGTGCACTCAAGTTATTATAAAACACAAGTAGCAGCAGACGGACTGTGAAGCTCACAGAACTGTGTGATTGCAAATGTGACGTTTGAAGCTCGCAAAACATAATCACCAGTATAGCATTAATTATAAGTTGAGTTTTTTTCCACATGTGCCAGTCATGCTTGATCCTGCTGAACATGCAACTTAATTACAGCGTTCAAGCAGCAGGGCAACAACAAAAGAAAATGTCAATTCAAAGAGTTTTTTGTCAGGCATGAAATTCGTCGTTTCGCCTAAACCATCATTCATAGGCTCACTACTGTTTGGTATTTATATGCAGTATATGTTCTGCTATGTGCTGCCTTTGTGTAACAAATCACCAGGCTTTGCCCGTTGCGCATTTTGACAAATAGTCTAATAAAGGCCTCTGAGTTGATACATACAGCATGTTGTGATGTAAGACCAAGCAAACGCAAACAGATTGTTGCACAGAGAGACAGCTTTCATCATGACTGTCATGGTCTTCACAGTGATAGCTTGTCATGTGAAACAAGCCATATAGAATGTCGATGTGCTGGACGTTGACTTCTCCTGTTCAATACTATTGAACACTTTTAATTCAGAGCTTTGCTGCATATCCAGCATTGGATCTCTGTCTGTCTTGTATACTGTGAGATATGGACTGCAATATTTATGGCAGCTCCCACAAGGAATCTCTGCCCTTTCTCAGCTACTTGTTTTACCTGTCAGGAGTAAAATCAGTGAACCAGCAGTCACACTGCAAACAAAGGAGTTTAAAACTAGCTTTGATTTGCTTTCATCACTCCTGTGGCAGCCAAACCCATCATGTCAGGAAACTTGCTAACATCTGAAGACCCCAACCAACTGCTGTCATCTCCCTCCATTTCTTGTGCTGACAATGTTTGACAGTCTCTGTCTTTTGTTTACTGGAGTACAGTGGCAACAAAAAGTAAGAACTATTTTCAATTTCCTGGTTTTCTGCATAAACAGGTCATGAAAAGTGAACTGATCTTCACCAAAGTCACAAACATCAACAACACATATTTCTAAGCTGCTAAAACACAGTCATGATCTTTCATTTCTGTTGAACAGACCCAATTAACTACAGAGGGATGGTGGACCTGGACTGCTTCCCTTTGTGGAGTTTAGTTTATCAAGATCCTACAGGATAATGAAGCTCAGAAGAAGTTGGGTGATGCAGCAGGACAATGACCTAGACATTGAAGTAAATCTACTACAAAATGATTTCAGAGACACAAAAACCATATTTTCGAGTGGCCCAGTCAGAATCCAGCTCTCTATCCAATAGAGATGCTGTGGAATGACATGAAGAGACGTTCACACACTAAAAATATGTCTGTTCTGTCAGGAAGAATGGTCCAAAGTTCCTCCTGGACATTTTTTTCCACTATCACTTAATATGTTTCAATAAAGCCGTGAAAGAACGTGACTGTAGTTCATGTAGATTATGACTGTGATTTGTGTATGTGTATTTGTTGTTATTTGTGACTTTGGTGAAGATCAGATCACATTTCATCACCGATTTATGCAAAAAAGAAGAAGAAAAAGAAAATTCAGACCCTTTTTAGCAATAACAGACAAGTGTCACAATACAACAAGCTACTATTGTTAAAATTGCAGATCTGAACCAGCTTCTTACGAGAAGAGAGATGCACCCGAATGAAGAGCATTTGTTGCAGTGGGTATTTGAATCTGCAGTCTTTCATATCAGCTTGAGAGTTCATCTGCAAAAAGCTGCATGAGAAAATGACTCCAAGTACAAGTGAACTACACAGAATTTCTAGGGACAAAACTGTCAAAAAACAGGTCAGTGATATGTATGTCCATAAAGGTATAATCTGTATGACTACAGCTGCAAATACTCCACACACTCTGATACTAACTCCATTACGTTTACTTTAATGATTAATTAATGATAATTAATGATTTTTATTTCATTTTCTTTCTTTTTTTTGGTTTTTAGTTAGTTTGGTCTTACCAGGTTTTTAATTGCAAGTAAAGACTAAAGGTTTGTTTCACTTAACTTAATCAACATAAACACACTTGTTAAAAACAACATTTTATGTAATACTAGTTTTACTATAGTTCAATCAAATATGAAACAGTTACTTTGTAAACACCCACAAAAAATGTACCCTCATTTACATACATAATTGAACTCATCACTCTGGACAGCATTTTAGAACAAGGGAAAAGCCAAAAGAGGAAGCCAGAAGTCTCACAGGGGGATGTGGCACAGTTGAAGAGGAGGGAAAATACTATGTGAGGTCAATTTTTTTGGTCAAATCTGACCAATCAGAAATGAAATGTGTTAATAACAATTCAACATAACCAAGAGTACCAGCAGCACCTTTGTTCACTGCAAGTAAACATCCAAAATGTATTACAAAATAAATGATTCAGAGCTTCCCTAAGAATCACAAGTTTTGTTCTGCATCAGATTCCTCTAGTGGTAGTTGTCATGTTTGCTGTTCACTGAAGGCATTTGGATTTAAGATCAAAAGATGAATCTAAAAGTCTCAGTATGGTTTCAACAGAACCGCCCTGGTTCAATCCAGATTTTGGTTCAGATGGTGATGGAAGAATGAGAGACAGTGCAGAGATGTTTCACAACAGGACTCCACTTTTTTTTATCCCATTAATAATGTCTTGTTTTCTTTTGGTGGGGGGGTTTCTATTCATAACTTTGTTGAGCTGCAGAGCATCTCCCACACATGGATCCAAATCCTCTTGTATGTGTGATGACCTTTACTGGGTCCACATGTTCTGCTGCACAGACAAACCATCCTTTTGTGTACATGCATTCATCTATTTATTTTTGTATTTGTCTGCCCTCTGGACTGTGACGATCATTTATAGATGTTTCTAAAAAGTATTTTCATACACAACTCATTTGATTGTCAGTGTAGTTTGGGGAAAAATACTGTTGCAGAAAATACCTTTTTAAATGTACATAAGAATATTTTCATTTAAACACCTTGTTTAGAGATAGTTCTGGTTTACTGAAACTTGATGATCAAGACAATAATAGCAAGGATGTTAAAAAATAAAGGGAATGAATCTTTAAGGTTATTGAGTTTGTGTTGTTGCAACCAAAACTATCATCCTTCACCCAACCATTCTGGCCTCCTCCCTGTGACATTTGTCCAGTACAAGAATGCCAAACATTCAAAAATATATAGATTTATAAAGAAAGAATGTGTTTTTCCAAAGCATAAGTAAATTACTAGTAAATTACTAGGATATGAACTTATTTTACTAGTTTACACCGTCAAACCAGTTTGAATATTTAATCAGTTTCACATCATCACTCAGCAGTCCAGAGGGTCAGTCCTGTGTCTTCCATTATCTGCCCTGCTTGACCATTACCCTCCCTCCTCCCCTCCCATCAGCACCTTCAGCCCCTCCTCAGGACGTACGCTTGCTCAGCCTCAGCTCCACCAGCATCAAAGTGAGTTGGGTGGCGCCTCCCACAGACAGTCGCCACGGGGACATAGTGAGCTACTCCCTAGCCTACCAAGCACTTGCAGGGGAGGACACGGAGCGCCACGAAGTGTCAGGGATCGGTGCTGATGTCACCAGCTACGTGCTGGAGGACCTGGAGAAGTGGGTGGAGTATGTGGTGTGGGTGAGGGCTCACACTGACGTTGGGCCCGGCCCGGAGAGCCCTGCAGCCCGCATCAGAACCAAGGAAGATGGTATGTTTATGATGTCACTGGATAGGTGTTTGGGCCTTCCTCTGTTCCTCTCCTCCTCCTCCTCCTCCTGCTGCACTTTAGTCTCAAAAACACTCACTAAATGTGTGACCTTTTAGTGACCTTTGTGAGTGTGTTCTGTGAGACTTTTGCTGCCTCTCTCTGCCCGTCTGTCTGTCTTTTCCTCAGCATGATGGTTCTAACCTGCTGGGCTGCTGCCCTGCCAGGACAGGGAGTCTAGGAGAATTGCCTGAATGGCAGCACAACATGCTCTTTCTCTGTCTTCAGTCAGATAACTGGTCTGAGGCGCCAGCTAAATGGCTGCTGTGATTCAGTCCATAGGGAGGCTCTGCCATTCGTAGCACTTGATCATTAGTACCGTCACTGCTGAAGACAAATAAGAGGCAGAACGCACCACAGACCAATGCACACAGCCATAAGACAGACAGAGTTACAACAAATCCTCACAAGAGGATTCACCTTTTCTGTGATGGAACAATAGGTCTTTTCATGACCAATGAGAGCAAAGAGTAAGTAATGGGCTCTTTCCTGGAGCCACTAGAGGAAGTCAGAGTATCAAAGGATAAATCCTCAACTGTGTCACGGAGGCTTAGAAAGAGTAGCAGCACAGTGAGGAACCTTCGCCCTCTGTTCTGACCAGCTCAAGCCTCTTTGGCTGCTTCATAATGACTCCAGCTCTGCATTGGACTTTTCCTCACTCCTTCTTCTCATTTTCTTCTTAATCATATTAGTCATACCCATGTCTGGATTCATTTCATTGCCTCATGCTCTTATGGTGCTTGAATTGTGTGCATCTGTATGTAGTACGAGAAGGCAATAACTAGAATGATTGTTGTTGTCCAGTTTGGAAAGGTGGTGCTGGTTCACGAGTCAATCTCAGAATTCTAGGAAAATAAAGACTAATGGATTTATGTTTTACTTGGCAAAACTCAACAATAGCCTTAGCTTTTATTGGATTCAAAAAGATGGGTTTTTTGGACAGCAGTGTTTTATGAGTTAAACCACAGAAGAGACTAATCTGACAGACTATGGAGCATAATTTCCTTCCTCACTCCAGAGCACTAAACCTCTGTCCTTTTCCCTCCATCTCCATTCTCTGCCTCAGCCTCACTCACAACACTTTATTTCTACACATGCACTGAATTTTAATCTCACACTCTTTTCATCTCTTTCCATCTCTCCACACACCATTTGACTTTGAGCTTTCACTGACTGGATTTCTCCAGCATCTGTCCATTCTCCACACAGAGTGTACCAGCTTTCTGTGTGCTCTGCTCACGAATCCTCCTTGCAGCTCACATCAGTGTCAGCCTGGTGCCTGACTATCACTAGTTCTATTATTGGTGTTGACAGTATGGGAAAAGAGTGGCAGTAATTTTCTGTAGCAGACTTCTGTCACTCATCTTTCCCTCCACTTTTACCCCTGTCATCACATCTCACTGGGATGTGATTTGAACCTGTGCTTCGGAGACATGCGTCAAATTAGTGCCCAATCATTTCCCTGTTGCCCTGAGCTAACATGCCTGGAATTTAAATCCTGGTTCTATTCAGGCGGTGATACTAAATCCAGCTTCCAGGCTGACGGTTATGATTGGTCAAGCAGATGTGCTTTCACATCATCTCAATTACGTGGTGGATCACACTGATTAACAGCTGCCTCTTACTGCAGCATTTTGTACTCTTTCAGTTTTGATGGCAACATTTTGGTCACAGATATAACAACAGCCGCTGCTTTTGTTCAAACCAAATATTTAGAAAACTTCTTATTATATGAGTTCTACTTTTTCCCTGTTTTCCTTCTTTTCCCTTTTTATTTATTTTGTTCTGCCAACTACTCTCCCTTACAGACATTCTACAATCTCTCTTTGCCTCTATGTTCTTTCTAACCACCCACTCTCTCTTGTTCAACCATGTTCTGACATGCTGCACCAGCAGACATGAAATCAAAACACATTAAGGTTTATTCAGTGACCTGCCAGTTTTTTTATACTACTTTCCATAACTTTTAACTGAAGCACAGCAAACTAGTTGTTTCTATATATCTAACAGCAGTCACTAATAGTTTTTTGTCTGAACTCTAATTGCAACCACATTTCATTTTCTATTAATCTACAACATCCTGTTTTGTCACTACAGTGTTTTCTATGCTTGAACATTTTCTATGGTTGGGTTCAGATACTTACTGCACTTAGTTAAGGCCATTGAAGGACTGTGAACTGAATTAACAGAGAAAAATTATCAACTAAACCACAATCTTTCTCTGACCGTAACCAAAGTGCTTTTTTTGCCTAAACCCACAGGATTCTGGAATGGAACTCAGCTTTGCTTTTTTGTCAGTCTTGCACATTATAGGCCCTCCTGCAGGTGACAACAGTCTTGTCCCATGTGTCTCAATTTGCTTCCAGGGCTCTGATCTCGCTTTCAGTCGGTGGCATGTCGTTGTTGATCAGCCTTGCAAAATACTAAGCGAAATTCATTTTTAGGCTTCCACGTCCACGTCTTCCGTGATTTTCTTTGGAGCATACAGAGCATATTTGTTGATGAACAAACTGTTGATTCCTACGGAGACTCTGGCCAATGAAACGCAGCTGTCGTTGTTGTATGACCGTGCTCAGCGGTGGCTGCCCTGACAGATGGTAGAGTGTCTCGTTGGAGACCCTGTCCCACCGGTTGATGTTCAGCATACGCCTGTAGGCTGTTGTGGCTTTTATTGTATTCTGATGTAACATGTTTAGAATGAGTTAAGCACAGAGTCACACGGATGTGGTTTGGTTGGATGACAGACATACAAAGTGCAGGACTGTCACACCACAGGCTGAAGTTTGACTCGTGAGTTCCATGTGTGGTTGGGTTTGAGAAAGACACAGAGGAGACAGTTAGTTTCTGCAGCAGCATTTGACTGCACCCACTGACATTTATGTATGGACCAGCTTTATGCTGCTGATTAAGACGATGATAAAAGTTTAAAAGCACTGTGGCCTATGGAAGCCCCACAGGAAACATTGAACTCCTGCTGTAGTCATAAAATACTGCAAGATCAGATATTTTGGTGGAAAAGAAATATAAAGTGTAGGAATAGTTTACTGATATGTACTGATATATTGTGACTTGTCATCTGCTTAAACTATAGAACTATAGAAAACTGAATCTGGTTGGAGTTGTGTTCCCTCCAAAAATGTAATTGTACTGTAGTTGTGGTTTATTTGTATAGGAACATAATTTTAGGAGACGATGCTGCATGAATGGACTACCAGTGACTCCAAAGTTGTTCTCACCATCATTGGCACTCACTTATCCTACTGATCCCTCTGCTCCCTGAGATAAACACTTCAAAAATGGCTTCTTTCAGTATAATTTCACATCTGAAAATTCAGTTTGTGTGAAAATGATGAGACCAATCATCCATCTTTTCGGGTGGTTTTTGTAAAGATCTCTGTCTGAGTTGAAATCATCAAGAATTCCTTTTCCAAGCTGCTTAAACCATGCTGATCCTCATGGTCACTGCAGCCCAGATGTATGGTCACAATATGAAGTGCCTACCTTAAGTGGTAGTGACATTTAAGGAAGAATGAGGTGGTAGTCCCTGTGTGTTTTGGCCATAGCTGGGTCCACCGACAGGGGGAGGAGGAGCTATAATAAACTGTTTTCAGTTAAAGGGTCGGAAGAGGTACTGCATTAAGACCCATTACAAGAAAAGTAAGCCGTTATTTGAACTGTCTCAGTAGAACAACATAACAAAAAAATATATATATATATAAACTCAAAATTATGCATAATATGATCTCTTTAAAGAAACAATATTGTCTTTTAATGCAGAATGATTTGCTGTAAGTGACTTAGTGTAAATCAGGGGTGGCCAATCCTGATCCTTGAGGGCCGCTGTGCAAATAGTTTTTCCCTGTTCCTGACCTACCCACTGTTGATTACTTAGATCAGGTGTGTTCAACTAATCAGAAGTCGTAAGTGTGGGGATGGTTGGAAAACAAGCAGGACAGTGGCCCTTGAGGACCAGGATTGAGGAGCCATGGTGTAAATGGAGAATCTCTGTAATAAGGCGCTAAATGTCCAAACGTTTCTAATATTTTCTCACATATTCAATGGACTGACTTCAAAGATATGTGTGTTCTGCTGTGGGATTTTGTTACACAGTTCTTTTGTTCTTCTTCCACACTACACACACTGTGGCTTTGCATTTTGCTGTTAACTAGAAGTTTATTGACATTTTTCCTCGGTAGCTTGAAGCCTGATTGTGGAAGCTCGCTGATACTTTGTGAGGATAAACTGTTCTTATTAGTCTCCGGTGCGAGTGGCAGCATGTTACAGAGCGTCTCTTTGCCCGCTGTGCTGCACAATGCTTGAACAGCAACTTTCTCTCCATGTCGATTGATGCAGACTATTTGAACCTTTAACGTCTTGAATTCCATTAATATTTGCACAACCTTACCTCCTCATTTTTACTGAAGGGAAATTTGTATTTATTGACACCTCCCTCTGAAGCTGACCAAGCATTCTACAGGAATCTTTATGAGCTCATTTCGATATTCTATAAAGTAGAAAGTGAGAGCTCTGAACCCTGCTCCCAGAATCCTCTTGGGACTCCATGTGACAAGCTTTGATGTGTATAGCCTCCATAAATAGCTCACAACCTTGGCATTACCTTGTAACTTCCCCAGGCCTATAACTGTCTCATCAGGTCAGGAGACTGTTCAAACTCTGATGTCACTTATCAGATGGGGACAGAGGAACCACCACAGTGTACACTGTGGATCTTTTGCAAAACTATGAGTGAAACCTGAAGATCAGGGGCTTTGTGGCTACAAAGTTTAAAACAGTCACTAATTTTAAATGTCAATATAACTGACAATCCAGCATAGTTTACACTGATGTTTTTCAGAAGAGTGACTTGGTCAGGCAGCCGAGGTTGGTTGAAGAATAGATTTAGGTATATTTATGTTGTTCAGGTCTCACTGACAACTAAACTTCAACTAAAAACACATTTTGTATCATCATTTTAACATATTTGCAACCAGGTTGGCAACCAATGGCAAATCACAAATATAATGATCTAACATCAATAAAATGTTTCCAGACAACTTTTTTTTCCACCAACATATTCACTCATTATCCAAATGTTGTATGGTTTGGTCTAGATGTGGTTCAGCACTTGTCAGAGAAAGATTGTGGTCTGGTTTAACAGAGAAAAACATAACAGTGAGTTTACTTTATTAAACTTTAAATAAAACCACAATCTTTCTCTAACCTTAAGTATAGAAATGTCATTTTTAGAAGGCAGTGTTCACACAGAAGATGTTTCAGATACATTTTTTTAGCGCTGTTACACTTCACTTGAAGTTTCACCTTCTTTACCTTCTTTCATTGCTTACACTTCAACTGCTTTCACCTAATCAGCTACAGAGTTGGTTTTGAGTGACAGAGATAACCTTTTGGATCCAAACTGCTAATAATGTTCTGTCCATCAGAGTATTTTTATTTACATTACATTTTGTCATTTTCTTGACCAGATTTTTTTTTTTTTTTTTTGGAACATGGCTTTAAGACAGTGTTGTATAAAACAAGTGTATTTTAAGTTGTCTCATTGTACTCAGAATTTCCTCAGCCATTATCCAGGACCAGAGTGAATAAGTTCATTTTTGTTCTTAATTGGTATTGAGCGGTCCTTTTTGACCCCCAATGAGAAATCACTGGAACAAAAGCACTGCCAGCAAGAGAACCATGAGAAGTCAGGAAGAAATACAGTAAACAGCAGAAAGCTCTTTTATGCTGACAGTGTGCAGAAGTGAACACTATGAGGAAAAACTAGCAATGTAATATTTCTCTCTGTGCACCACACCACACCTCTGTTTTTTGTTCATGCTGAGATGAAAAGAGAAGCTGTTCAATCCCATCCAAAACTTCCTGCCACTGAAACGTCTTTCTCTGGGTGTTTTTATAGAATACACTCACACACTATACAAAATATTAAAGAAAAGCTGTGATTCAAGTCATTTTTCCTGTTATGCAGAACTATTCAGCTCCCACACTGCTATACTGACAGATACTCAATAGGAGCATGCTTGCTAAAGTGTTTGTGAATGAGAGGTGTAACCAAAAGGTAAACACACATACAAAATGATGATTCAACTTTCCCTCAGTGTTTCTTCTAAGGGTAGTTGTGTGTTGTGCTGCAGTGCCTGGAGCTCCTCCCAGGAAGGTGGAGGCAGACGCTCTCAACTCCACAGCCGTCAGGGTGACATGGAAGCCCCCTCTGTCTGTGAAACAGCACGGCCAGATCAGAGGCTACCAGCTGGTCTACTCCAGGCTAGAGAACGGGGAGCCTCACGGCCAGCCAGTCATTGTGGACATTTCCCTGCCTGAAACCCAGGTACTGTCACAGTTGAGTCCAATAAAATGTTAAGCAGGTGATTTGTGTTTATTTAACTTGCTTGGCTGCCCCTCTGATTGCTGGAGGGTTTGCAGCCTGTACATTCCAACAGACTCAGAAATGCAAAAATGATTTATTTTGTCCATCCTGTGATGAGTCAGATATTCATTCACCAAGTACCATCATAACTATTTCCTGCAGTTATACCACTGCCTTCACCTTAAAACTCATGCAAAAAATATTAGTAGAGACAGCAGGAGCTGGAGCTGGAGCTCTGCTAGAGCTGAAAACCAGTACTGAAAAGAGAGTAATTATGCTCCTACTATGACAGTGTACTGATAAATACTGATATATAATACGACATAATGCAGAGTGAACTATCATTGCACAGTTCCTGAGTGATTAAGGATAATCAGCTTTATTGTCATTGATCACATTTACAAGTTACAATGAAATTTGACTTCTGCATTTAACCCATCCCCCTTGGGGGGAGCAGTGGGCAGCCACAGGAGGCGCCCGGGGAGCTACCGCTGAGTGTCTTGCTCAAGGACACACCTGGTAACTATTGTAAACCTGTTGATGTTCACTTTTAGTAGGTAATGGCTGCAGCACTCAGCTTCTTTCAGACATGTAACCATTTACATTTAACATGAACATGAAAGACACTTTTTGTTGGAACTACTAAAGGCATCGCTTTAGCTGACAGAACCAACAGTGGTGATCAGGCAGTGACTAACACGACACACTGCTATAGCATAGTGGAATCATGAGAGCACAGGGTCCTGGCAGACCTGGCCTCAAGCCCGGTATGGACAAAGTTTTATGTTTGGGGTGGCTGGGGTTCCGGGGGTTAAGCAGCTCATCGTTTGGCAAGACCCATAACTTCAAGTGGCTCCTGATAAGACCTGTACTCTCACTGCCCCTTTAACCACACATCTGAAGCAAAACCTCCAGAAAAGCTTCTAAAGTGGAAGAATCAAATTAAATTGGAGCAGCTATATCAGAAAGCACAATCTTTAAAGTAAGAAAAAATATTGAAAGTGAATTTAAATTAAATCCAAAAGATATAACATTAAAGGAAATTGGTGCATTAAACATTAATAACAGTAACCTTAGAAATGAACTTCACTATATCTCCATAAAACAATGGGTTTTAATGCACATCAAAATAAACCAGATTAGGAGGCTTTTTAGATGCTGAAATATGCTTCCAAAAGCGTCCTTCCGTGGGAACACATGCCTTACAAGCCTAATATGTGCAAATGATTTCTTATCTTTCCCTGAAATAGTAAAAGGATGGAACAGATTAAAATAACTGCGTGTGGTCTGCTGTCTCCTGATGAAAATGCATTTGTGATTAGATCCAAATGCAGTGGCATTTATATGATGAGAATTCACATACAATGCCTTTTTTATTCCATCAAAATAATTGTGTTTCATGTTTCGTGCAGTTTTATTTTTATTCCAGCCTACAGTGATGGAAAACTGCCACAGATATGAACATGTGAATAAACCTAGATAATCCTGCTTAGGAATGCAAAAGCAAGTGTGTGCACGTGTGCTTGTGTTGGAGATAGTTTAACACTTGATATGTTATGAAAGGAGTTCACATCCAGCTCCACAGATCTGTTTCTGTGGGTCTAATGTCTTCAAATGAAAGACAGAGAAAATATACAGTCACCAATAATAAGGGTTTCTGCTTTTTATCGAGCAGCAAAATACCTTGATGACATTACAACAGTTATCTACATTTCTCAGGACTTAAAAATGTGCACACCTACATTTAAAGAGACTTTACTGATGAAAATATCCACCTCAATGACAGGAGACCACGGCTTATTAATGTTAATGTCCACTCAACACTGAATGAATAGCTTGTCATTTTTAAGTTGAGTAGGTTCAATTTGTTTAGAGGTAATGAAAATTAGAAGTAGAGGTTTGTAGGAAGTCAGTGAGTGTATAGACTAAAAGGAATCACTCCACATAAGCAAAGATGTCTTAACACTCTCAGACACTGAGGTTTCACTCCCTTCTAAATGTCTTGGATAAACATTGCGAACATATATACTCAAAAAATTCACATGAGCCTGAGTCTTAGAAATGTGATCAATTCTATTTACAGTGCAGAATGAACACATGCAGATGTGATGTGAGAGAGTCTATATCTGGCTCCAGAAGTAGAAGTTCTGTTCTCTCCGTGTACTGATATGTGACTCACAGTGTGAACTCCTCAACAGTTTGTATCAGTCATAAACTCTCACAGCTGAATCATCAACACAAAATGTTAACAACCGCATCACAGAATATCAGAAAAAATAAACATGTTGATGCAGAAGTGACTTCAGCACGAAGCATCACGTATCAAGTCAATCATATTTACTGCTAATGAAAGGTGGAAGCTTAAGATTCTAGCGTTAGGAAAACAGTTGCACAATCTGTTGCTTAAATCCGTTAAATGTTGGTTCTGTTTTGTTTCTAGCTCTGATTCACACCTCTGACTGACTGTTTATCCGTAGCAACCACATTAGAGTCTCATGGGAATTTCAGCTACTTATATGACCACTACAGTTCACCCGACAGTTGGAAGTATCGCCTTGATCATATCACACAAGAATCCGTTCAGAATAATTGCTGTAATTACACTATAATTAGTGTTGGATGCCTCATGTCTGTTGTTTAAGGTAATTCAACAAAAATGTTATGCATATACTCTAAAATGTCTTCATCCATCTCAGAAGTTACACAGTCACACAGTAAATTAATGAGAATTTAATTAAGATAAGATAAGATAACTCTTTAGTGATCCCACGATGGGGAAATTCACTTGTCACAGCAGCAGAGTAAAACTGACATCTGACAAAAGTTAAAAACAACATA
>JAUMHL010000021.1:892863-922279 GCA_032362345.1 Sandelia bainsii | reverse complement strand
AATTGCTTGTGTCTTCTCCTTGTAAGTCGCTTTGGATAAAAGCGTCTGCCAAGTAAAGTAAAGTAAAGTAAAGTGATAAACAGAGTCCGATATATAGAGACATGTTTCTTGTGCCCTCATGTATAACAAGTCTTCATAACGAACAACTGGTAAGAAAGTGAGAAAGTGTCAAGAAAGTTGAAATAAGACTTATGTCTAAGGTAAAACCTTTCAACATGATACTTAACATAAAGACATTCATAAAACCATATTCTGAGACTGAGATTCTTTCCTTGAGTTTTCACGATGTCAACAACATCTTGAGGATGTTTTTCTTTGAAATGGAAAAATAACATTGACAAGCTTGAGTTACTTGAACTGAGACTGTAAAAGACTACACACTGCCTGAAGTCTCTGTTTGTGTGGAGGCACAGTTACTTTATATAAAACAATATCATCAACATAACAATGAGCATAACTTCCATCCCAGCCCATTCTCATTCCAGGCTGTCAGACAGTGCAGTCCAGTCCTTTGGCATGTCATAACAATGCTAAAGACACCACTGTGTGCTATTATGAGGTACAGGAGGATGTAGGTCAATGACGATAACAACCCAAGCGCATCAATATCTGATGCCTAGAGCAATGATGTGCTATATTAAGCCAAAAGTCCGCATAGAGAGCAGGATTGGGTGGTTGGACAGGTAAACAAGACACATGACTTTCCAGTGTGATACATTTTATGTTACAACAAAGTCCTTATTTTAAGTTTTCACTGTTTTTTTTTTTATCTTTTCACTTAAATTAACCCAGATTTGTTTGTGCTTAAATTCAACCAAACTTTAATGTTTCAACATCTGTAACCAAGCTTTTCTGATTGTTGTTATAACAACACACCCAAAATTATTCCCATAGAATAAAATAATGCCACTCCCAGGGCATCAGATGTTACAAAGTATTTGACATTGTGGGAAGCATCATCTGACACTGTGGGATGAGAATGTGTTGTCCATCAGCATTAACATCTAAACAATTTATATAAATAGAAAATTAGAGGGAGCAGAGTACAGAACCTTGAGGGACACCATTTGCAACGGTCAGAGAGCTTGAACTGAACCCATCAGATTTCACACATTGATTCCTACCTGACAGAACCAACCTTCATTTACCTTGTGTTCCTTTTTCTTAAAGGTAAAAAGGCAAAAAAGCAATGTTAACATTTAGGAGGTTAACAGTATATATCCAGTGAGTGTAGTGAAGCAGAAGTGGGAGAGTTGTTTAAAAGTTCTCAGTGTGACGGTGCTCAGCTCCTTTCCTCTCAGGTTGTTTTGTTCTCCAGGAGGAGAGTCTCACCTGATTTCCTTTGTAAGCAGCATTCCTGTCTTATCTGTGAAAGGCTCAAGGCCTGATAAAGGCCCCACATCTCACAGCCCATCGACAACTTTCAACACACACATGCAGACCCCATCACACACTTCACTGCTGAGGGGACTTTTGTTTAAGGAACTGTCTTCAAGCCTCATCTGTGATAAGTTTAGTCTCTCCCCCTGGCGTCAGTGATGGTGATGAGAGTCAACACGCAGTTTGTGAAGTGACGCCATGGAAGGTCTGTGTGCATCACACACATACACACCATACACTCCAGGGGCATAACTCGCTGACCTATCCACTTGCCTGGCTAGATCTGGACAATGTGAACTGATTTTCTTGTCTTTTGTCTTTCTTTATCTGTGGATTCGGTCCTCTCCTGTGCATTATTTTATATTAGAATAGATAATTTGGTGCCTTTTGCTCTTATGTTGATCAAATGTAGTATGTTCTCTCTGCATTTAAAAGATCTTACTAGAAACACATATATACAGTAAAGAGTTTGTTTAAATGTGCAGCTGACATTCAGTTCCAATAGACTATACTGGCCCTTAACAGTGTGGAGAAGATGCTGAAAGTTTCTGGGTTAGACCATGTGATGTGTTTTTTTTCTCAATGATGAATGTATTTAGTCTCTAGTGTGCTGATGAGTCATTTCAGAAGGAGGCTTAGATCTCTGTGCCAGCAGAGCCAGTTATACCCCAGTTCTTGTGTCCAGCCATATTTTACAGCCCATGTGTCCTTGTCAGGGCGATGGACACTAGCTTCCAACTCTGTCAGTAAACTTGTGGAGCCCGTCACCAGTTCTGCAGCTGCAGTCAGACGTCACTAAAACAAAGGCCGACAAGCTGTATTTTCAAAGTCTGGGCTGAGCTGGGCTGTGAGTGCTATGGTTTGTGTTGTCTCCAGTCAAGCTGCCTGAAAATCCTTCAGTCGTTCCATTTGTTAGTCTTGGCTTGCCAACACTCAGTAAAGATTACTGCCTTTTTTGTCACAAAAAGACCTTGATGACAAAATAAATTCAGTCATGCCAAATTATGGAGCTTACAGGCAGGGAGCAAAGCTTTAATTGGCTCTCATTCCCCGGTCTTACTTTTCTGATTTTGCCCCTTCAGTCCCTATTGCTTTTCCACTGGCAGGCTTGCGGGTTGTAAGATCTCAGTGAGGCGTATTTTTGGACGGCTGAAGAACGCTTGAAGGAGCCTCTTATCCCTCTCAGCACTGATGGCTATGAAGCGTGAGCATCGCCTGATCTGATAAGATATGGCAACCTCTCTGTGGCTCGTCTCTGTTTGTTGTAGCCCAGAAAAACAAACTCAGCCCAGGGCAGAGAACTGAAGGATGTGCCAAAGACAATGTCTTCATTGTCCGTCTTTTTTGGTAGTAGCACAAGCATAGTATTTCACGCCAGCCTTACTGCGCTATCAACATGTAAATCTGAAATGTCACCATTTTAATAGATGGTCAGATATTCAGTCAAATGAGGACAGTCGATGAGGTTAAAAATGTTCTTAATATAAAGACTGAGTTAATTTTCTTAAAAATTTTGCTATTTATGTCATGCATGTATGTTCATCATAGATCATATATAAAATAAGGCTGTCGCTGTTTGATTCATGAATCAGGTCGATACATCACTAATTAATTTCATAAACATACCTGCATGGAGAGAATGAGGTGAGTGGCTGAAATACTCTGAAACACACTGAGCCAGAAAAGCAGTTGAGGAGTTCTGTGATTGGAAGTTACAAGATTAAGCAGCAGGCAAAACGATAGAAAAGCTTTGAATAGCAGGACATAGTTTCCCACCTCTTCTTAGTGTGAGAGGATTTTTTCTGCAGTTAATGATACAGACGGCCTGAGATCTGCAGAGCAGCCTGAGTGCCATTCACAGTGCTGAGCCAGAGATCATCTTTCTTCTCCCCACCCCCAGTTCCGACAGTATGGCAGGAGGTGCAGGTGTCCCTCTGACATAGTGACGGTACAGAATATGTCTGTAGTAAAATTATTAATGCAGTAATAATTCATTTCAAGCACAGTCTTAATGCACAAACCAGAAAAATCTGTCAGCTCACATGCGAGAGCTGAACACTGCAGCACCTCCATCGCTTCTACTTCCTGTGGTTACAATCCCGTTTTGCCATTTGACTTATCCCTATGTTATTTTGGCTGATAACCTAGATAATATAACAGGCCTATTCAACAAGATGCTGCTGTATGCTGCTGATGTGTATGTTTAAAACACTCACACCAACTTCACAAGTTGTTTTCACTGTTGTCATCAATCATCATCATCCCTACTGTCTGCTGGCTGTCATAAGTACAAGAAGACAGTGAGATAATGATAGAAGGTTAGATGAAAATTGAATGATCTCCCAGGAAATTAGCAAAGAGAATATAACTCTCACTTAATAGTCTACTTTTAAGTGGTTGCATTTTTTGCATTTCCAGGAGTACAGAGTAGTTGAGTCCTGCAGTGAACAGCTCCTCATGTATTCCAGCAACCATTTAACTTGTAATGACTGCTTAATTTATTCAGTCAGACAGTGAACACCACCAAAATGAGAAGTGCAGGTTTGGGTTACATGGAAGTGGCACCATGAAAGTGACAGTCGACACCAAACCTGGCAGACATATCTTCTACATGTAATATTGTGACACAGACTAGAGACTCAGCTCATTATGCCACAAGTCAAAGGAAATGTCAGTGTCTGCAATTTTCTTTCACTCATCATCATGAAAATGTTGACAGCCATCACTGCAGAGAAGACTGCCTCCCTGAGTGTATTTCATTTTCTCACCCGTACGTAAAACATCACACCCCCACCAGCCCCAGCCCCCGTTACTTTACTGCAAAGGCTGTGTTACAATGCAGCCTGTCTGAACATAACTTAAGGCAATTCTCTGTCTGATTATAAGAAGAAAGAGACCATGTGAGGTTGTGGGGACCGTAGTCAGTACCTTCAAATGACACTTTTGTGTTGAAGCAGGTTCTATTCTGAACAATGCTATCGTTTTAATAACTTCAATCATAGTGTATTTAGAAAAGCAAAAGAAAGTGCCATGAGATCACTTAAATACCTCCACAAGATGTATAAAGAGCAGACAACAAAATACCATCAACCGTGTACCTTATTTGCAGTGCTATAAGCATTTTGTTTCTCCATTGTACAGTATTTCATCCATAGTTAACCACAGCAAGAAATTGTTCTTTTATTTTTAATTGAAAGTCAAACCATGTCTGTGTTTTACAACATGAAATAAAGCAGACAGTTTTTCAAGAAAAGAGATAGTTGTTGATCCTGCAAGAGCTTTGTATTATTTGACTTCTCTCTGTCTTCTTTAGCTGTACTTGCTGCTATAGAGTTACTAGTTCAGAGAGTGACCGATCCAGAGATCTTCATATCAACACTCTTCATATTCATTTAAGGCCTTGGTGCACTCTGGAATAGACATAGATGCAGACATGATAGCTGCATCAGTGCCACTGCAGGGAGAGCAGGAAGTCCACCAATCAAAAGGTCTGATTCTTCTTACTGTTAATGTGTCAAAGTGGGGATGACTGTGGCGTAGTAGGCAGGGCAGGGTTGGTGGTTCACTTCCTGGTTCCCCCCTGCTTCCTGGCCACATGTAGAAGTGTCCCTGGACAAAACACTGAACCCTTGGCACTTCAAAGAGGCTACCTTACATTATCATAAAGTGTGCTTGGACATTTGGCTGCATTTCACTGGCTCTGCACAGTGCCACTAAAGTTGAATCTTATATGAAAGAATCAACAAGTCCTCCAACCTAAATGACCACAAACTGTGCATTTGGATGTTAGCCTCTACCCTCAAAAGGTGGTCGATCCATCCATCCACCCTCCTTTTCCTGCTGTGCTACCATCATAATTGCTATGGCCACTAGCAGTCACCTAACAGTAGACATGTCAAGCGTGTAGCCAAACAACGTATAGGGTCTCTTTTTAGGGGTGGACAGTCTCTAAAGAACAAACTAAAGAAATGAGGCTACCTGTAGTCTTTCTGCTTTATATAAGTCTTTTTTATTTGGAGCATGACTTTGGCTGCACTTGGCTTTGGCTGATTTTCACCTCACTGTTAACAGCTTACATTGTTTATGATAACAGCTTTGGTTTATTTCTTCTTCTGTAAGAAGCTAACGAAGCAAAGCCCTTTGTCTTTTATTTCTGGCTAGTCAGCTAAGTTTTAGACCAGAATACAAATGCCCTGTGTTTCTGAATCATTGCTGTTAAAGCAGCCCCTCATGTGTTGGGAGTAAAATGAATTCACTAATATGCTATGACCTCCATCAATGAAGCAGCACTTTATTAACAAAAAGAGTTTCTTAAAGTTAGTGGTAGTTATTATTTATGCTAAACACAATGCATAAACCTCCAAGCCTAAACGGTTCCACATACACCTTTTGTGGTGTCAGACATCAGATATCCATACAAACCTTTTTATAAAGGATCATTTTAGCTTGATTCATGCTGTTATTCAAATGTTAAAGGTTAACTTAAAAACCCTCCATGTGTCACAGATCCCGTACATGTGGATTAAATGAATGATGTTTAACTTTCAAGAACTTGACATTTCACAGTTATTCTTCTGATAGCTTGAGATGAAGGTTACAGCTGGTAGAGTGTCCTGATACTTACCACTGTGCTCTGGGGATTCATAATAGGGATGTTATTTATTCCCATTCCTCACAATGCTAATTAGCTATACAGTTTTCACTATAGCTAATAGAGCATGAGTTCCCATGGTGCAGATTCAGCAAAATGCAACCAATAACAGAGTGTTGGGTTTGCAGTGTGAAATGGCAATAATTAAAAGAAAAGCACAGAGGTAAAAAAAATCCAAGCAGTGTTATACCCTTGGTACACTAACACTTAAATTAATTTATGGATGTCTGTGGTGATGTTGAAAAAATGTCTTCTTCTGCAATACATGGTAGTAAAGACATGTATTTTTCTGTAGGCTAATACAAAATAAGTATGTACATCATTACACACACTGTAATTGACATTTTTTACCCAATCCCATGTACATTATTGTGCTGCCACGAACACTCACTAGAGAGAGACCAAATGAGGCTGCCGCTGAAAACAGTCCCTAACAACTGCGCGATTATCTCCAGGAAAAACACTGGAACAAACTCAATGGGCAAATCCTTAGAAATGCAAATTTATCAAGACAACAGGTAAACATGAAAGAAGTTTGGAATTTAAAATTTTGCATTAACAAATAGGACTAGAAATATAACATTAAAAAGAAATCCTGTCTCAAATAAAGGCCCCAGCTATTAACATCATGCAGCATTTTGGTTATTGATTTGAAGCATGCATTGACTTATATGCATTTTACTAAGAGAAAAAATGAACATGCAGTGACTTTTACCTAACCATATGCACAGACATTAGAACCCAGCTCAAGAAACTTCTTTCAAGTTGTTTTGTCATTTTGCTGAGAAATTGGAATGTAAATAGATGGCTGCCTAGAAACCATTGTACAGTTTATTATTTAGTGTATAATATACATAATTGTAGTCCTTTAATGTTACAGATAGATATTTAGTAAGAGGTTATGAGTGTTTCTACCACATGTAGAGTGGTATTTTCCAATATAAATCACCGCATTGGATGGTTTGAATCCCGCTGGTGGGGAAACTAGCCTGAAAAAGAAACTGACAAACGTTTTCAAGTCATGGAGACACTCAGAACTTATAACATCTTCTAAAAACAGGAGGATTTTTCATCAGGTTAACAATAGGTTAACATTACAGCGATTAATCACAATTAGACATTATGTGGTTGATGGAAGACTGAAGTTGAAAATAAGTTGATGCTGCAGGTGATTCAACTGTTTGGGCTCCAGACCCTGTGGATGTGCTGAGTGAAGGCATGGGAGCCCCTGGCAGGCTCACACTAGCTTCCTTATTGCCTTTGTCTTTGGAATTCTTCTGTGCCCAGTCAGCCAGCAGGGAGCCCTCATCAGCATGGACCAGACTTGTCTCACCAGATGCCACTAGGAAGAAAAGCCCTCATTATGTCTGTACCCACACATACCCTCACATATCACCCTCGTTAAAAGAAGCCCCATCCTGGAAGCCCTGACTATGCTTCAGCCGCCAGACGCGGGAGTTGTCCCACACGGTGTACATTGTCCTGAGAAAAACTTTTTCTTACTCCTCTCCCTCATCTGTGCTTTTCATCAGTGGACTGATGAGGACGCCACAGGCCACGTGAGCAGCCACAGTGTTTGGACACAGGTTAGAGAAGTAGTAGAGAAGAAGAGAAGTGTGCTTTATGTCTGTGTGTGAGTACTAACACAGTTATTTTTACAGCAACCCACCTCTCTTTTCATCACAATAAAATGTGAATACTGCAGCAAATATCCAAAGAAATTTGATTTGTAGCTACAGATACACTCATTGTGATTCCATTCCCTGTACTGTACTATTCAAGGACAAGGGGTTAACTTGCTAGTTTACAACTGCAACTTCTGTCCAGATGACTGGCACCTGGCATGTGGAAAACACAGAATACAGCCCCTTGGAAAAGTAGTTGGTGACCCCTGCCCTATAGCATCCCAAAGCTCAGTGTAGCAGCTGTTGTTGTGTTTTCCATTTTTGGATACAACAAAAAAAATAAAGACAGAAGCAAACTTACTACAAAAGAATCAAATTACACATTAGTCAGTCTTCTATTGAGCTTTCACAGCAGAACTATTCTGTCACTCTTATTCCTCATGTTATTCTCCCAAGACTTCATATCAGTCACTCCAAACCACATGAGGAATGAGAAATAAGAAAGGCTCCTTTAAATTCCCTAAATAACTCACTGTCTTTATTTTACTCATTTCCCAGAGTCAAGGTCAGACCAGGCCAGACAGTCAGTTAGTGGAAAATACTGTACGTCATCAGTGTTTTGACATGATGGTTGCTTTGATGAACGCAACCCTCCCACCCCCAGTCTGATGTCCCGTCCAACCTCACCAACCCCTGTTGCTGACCTCAGGTTCAGACACTAATGAAGTAATATAACATTGTTTTTTGATAGATATAATTACTGCCAACTGATTGGCTCTTGTAAACCAGACTTCTATCTCACAGGACAGATGTCTCCTTTCTTAATGTAAAATGTTTCATCTGTCCAGTCATTGAGAATTCATCCCCACAGACTCTTGCCTGCTCTGTAAATAACAGATGAAAGCCCAATTAGGTTTTTCTTCCTTTTCCCAATGAAAGACAGGTATACCACCAGATGTTAACAATTAAGCTGTTAGTGGACTTTTGTAGCTTCACTCAAGTCACATGTGTCTCTTTTCACCTGCTTTGCCCTGCAGAAAAGACAGGAAGTAGGGATATGTCTTAACTATTTCAGCTCTAGCTGAGTTCTGAGTTAGACATGTCTGCTTTTAAATTAGAAGAACCTTTGAAACATGATTTTATTGATATAAAATTACCAGCCATGAAATAATAATTAGAACTACTTATTTCCTGAACCCGTGTCTCGTAGACAAGGATGTGCTTATTTGCACTGTGAGAAAGCCCTGGGCTGTATACTGAAGCGTCAGTTTGATGCTGGAAACAGAACCTGCTTGGTGTTCTCGGCTGGAACTATCATCCCCTCACACACACTCACACCTCCGCCACCACCCTGCTGCCATTTTTCTCTCATCACACACTACTACATCTCTGCAACTCTTCTCCACTCATCATTCACTGAGCAGCACTAGAAATGAATCCTCTGCTATCTGAGAGAAGTGGGCCTTTTCCGAGCATCTGAATGGAGTCCCAGCAGCTAGTAGACTGTATATGTTCCTGTACCAACAAGGCCTTTTAAACAACGGAGGACCATGTACGAACGTGTGCTCCACGTTGTGTGTGGGCATACATTTTCCTGAGGGGACGTGAAGTTTAATATGTGTCTGATATCTCTTGTTATTGCTCTTTTGCCTTGCCTGTTGAGAAAAAATTTTGCCATTATGTTTGTGATATGTGGTGAGAAGCACGAAACCCTCCGATTTATTAGATACACCTGTATTTTTTTAATAAGCTGTCACTTAGAAAAGTAAAATGCACAGCAAGTCCACACTTTTCCTGAAGTGAAGTTATTATTGTCACATCCCTGCTGTGCTGAAGTCAGTCTATCTTTGTAGTGAAAGAATGATGAGGTCCAGCAGACCTATTTGGAAGATGACACAAAGGCAAATAGTAAAATTTATGTGATTTTAGGTAAAAATCTTTCACACTTTTCAGACCTGCTTACTGCTACACCTGTATCCTGATGTACTCAGATGTTGTGCAACAATGGTTGATTTCAATCCTTTGGATGCTCTCACCCCCATTTTCACCACCAGATATAGTGATTTAAATTGTGTGCATAAATTACTGGCTTGTTTACATCTTAATCTGAAATGCAGAAGTATGAAAAAAAGTCTCAAGTTGTAATTGACCAAAATATTTGGAGGCACTAATTACATTATTTTATACATAGTAATTAGCTTCTAAAAGCCAAATCAGTTTCATTCTTAGTTCTCGGAGCTGATAACCAAAGCAATGTGCTTGTTTCTCTTCATGGTTCCTTTGAGCTTATACAATGCACTAAATAACAGTCCATTTAAGAAGTGACCTTTTCTTGATCCCATACAGGAACCCTGAACTTCATCGAGCATTTCATCTGAATGCACTCCAGGTTTAGATTCATGACCCTCACTTGACTTTTTCCTCAAAAGAGCAGTTTGGGGTTTGTCTGGGGAGTTTTAGAAATGTGAAGCTGACGCATGCCGTGTGTGCTTGATTTGTCTAATGTGCCTGAGTGCATGGTACAGTAAACTGGCTAACAGCACGCCAATACAACCTGAATGCTATTTCCAGTTTTTTCCTCTCTCCCTCCCTCCCTCACACTTTCTTCTTCTCTGTGTATGTTTGCCATGCAGGAGGCCATTATAGCAGGCCTGCTTCCAGAGACTACCTACTCAGTGACCGTAGCTGCATACACCACCAAAGGCGATGGAGCTCGCAGCAAGGCCAAGCTGGTCACCACCACAGGAGCAGGTGTGTGCTGTGTGCAGCTTTGTGTGTTGTATCTCATACATGCAAAAAGAAGGAATGAGACAGACTTTTAAAGTGAAAAAATTTAATTCATAAAAAATAAAATACAGCCTTTCTCAATTTAACGCCCTCAGGGGTTTTACTGCAGCCGCCTGCCTTGCTGTGGTAGGAACTGTGCTTCTAGTGGCTAATGTTAACTAAAGTTCCCAAACTTTAGATAGAAATTGCTGTATAACAATTAGAATATTCTGATGTGAAACACCTTATGTGTATATTAAAAAAACTAACCTAGAATCTGCAGTAAATACATTTTCTGTAAGTATTTGTGTAATGGTTTTCTGGTGTGCCACTGCTCTGATCAAGGTTTAGTTAGGGTTAGTCACAAAACCACTTAGGTAAGGGAACTGTTTCCATCATGGTTTGTTTGACCTATTTTTAACAATATTTCCATGCACTGAGAGCTCAGCAGTGGTAAAGCAGTGCAGGAGCTCAATATCATAACTTCATAAACTGCAGAATAGAAATGTCATTGTGTTTGGAATTTTTTAGTGTTTCATGAATTTGATAATGCAGGAGTTAAAAAAGATGTGTAAAAGTTGAAGAATGTTTCCTGTCTTCCAGTGCCTGGCAAGCCCACTATGATGATCAGTACCACCATAGGTAACACCGCCCTGATCCAATGGCAGCCCCCAAAGGAGATGGTTGGGGAGCATGTGGGATACCAGCTGCAATACAAGAGAGCAGAGGAAGAAGCTTTCACCATCAAAGACTTCAGGAAGACAGATGATCATTTCACAGTCACAGGCCTCCACAAGGGAGCAAGCTACATCTTCAAACTGTGCGCCAAAAACCGAGCAGGCAACGGAGAGGAATATGTGAAGGAGATCAGCACCCCAGAAGACATTCCCAGCAGCTACCCCCAGAATCTGAGCGTGGTAGGCTTGACTGCCTCATCCACCAAGCTGGCCTGGGAGCCCCCACCTCTGGCCGAGAGGAACGGGAGGATTGTCAAGTACGTTGTGGTGTATCGAGACATCAACAGCCAGCATAACAACACCAACAGTACCACAGAAACACAGATGACCATCCAAGGTTTGCAGCCTGACACAACTTATGACATCAGAGTCCAGGCTTTCACCAGTAAAGGGGGAGGACCTATCAGCCCCAGCATCCAGAGTAGGACCATGTCCACCTCTATGCCAGGTGAGAACTACAACCTATGAACGGCTGTTACATTGTGCTTGTAGGCAGCTTACTGCAGCTTCATCTGTGACCGCAGCACTCTGCACTTTACTCAATGATTTGGACATTTAGGGTTTTATCATCCTTAAAATATGCAAATGCAAATGTTAGCATTACACAGGCGTAGCTCTACACAGTGTGGTGGAGAAAATGAATACATAAACATTTTGACTCAGAAGCAGAGTTTGCATTATGCCCGGTGATTTTACTGTAGACTGTGAGATATAGGTTTCCAGTGCTTTTTGTAAAACCACAGAACACTAATAAGTGTCAGATTCTGACTGATCCTGCCATCATGATAAGGATTTAAATCATTTAATGAAGTTGCTGATGCTGCGCCATCCATGAGCAAAAGTATGCACAGCCCCAATCTTAAATGAGAGACTGTAGATGAAAAGCATGTTTCTGCTGCTGTGTGATGAATACAAGTGTTTAATCAAGTGCACGGAAAAGAGGAAACATTCTACGAGTTTTGAGGGAAACTTATCAAACAGAACATACAAGCATTGATGCTTATGTCTAACTGCAGGTTCATGTTCATGAACACTCATGTGGACGATATTATTAGCAAAGCTTCCTCCGTCACATTAGAAATTGTATTTTGATGCACATATCAGTCTGCACTACCTTAAACAAAAGTGTAGCAAATGGAAAGATGCTAATTTGTGTCAAAAATGAGTGCAAGCACTAGCATTTATAATAACTGTGTTTGCCCTACCGCTGTCTTTGAGCCTGCAGGAAAATAAAAGCCCCTACTATTTCATGTACAAACCATAAAAATCTAAACATTATTCAGTAGCTGATTACATTTTAATTGGTATTTTAGTGGCCTTACCAACATCTCTCATTGCTTTTACTGTATGCTATACCACTGCCTGGGCGAGCCCCATGCGGGCGTGTTGTATCCATTGCAGAACAGACAGACACATGCTTCCTGAAGAAAAGTGCAGGGAGGCAGCTATGTGATACTCATCATCAGAGGTGAGGAGGAGTCATTGTACTTCTCTCTCTAGCTCAAATAAGTGTAACATTATGAATGTGTTACCGGAGACTCTGTCTGAAAATGTGCACCATTGTCCTTTCTCTATCACGACCAGTTTTTCACTCTACGTTCCACCTGTTCAGAACAGCTACAATAACTACTTTTTCACACAACTGCTTCCCTAAGCTTTTCAGTGGAAGACATCTGAGAATGTTTCCTATTTAATAAATGACAGAAAAGGGGTCTGGACTATGTCACAGTAGTGACTTGTGTCACGTGACACGTTAATCACTCCAATTCAAACATTGCATCCTATTTTGGGCATATGGTGCTAATAACAGCTCTTATGGGTTGTGTAGTTTCAGCCAATTGGTGGTTTGTTTCCATGACTTTGTTGCTAAAGTGTATCTGCATCAAGAACACAACTAAAGGTGTTTATGACAGCACCAACCTAATAAAACCAAATAGAGTATATAAATCAAGCCCCATTTAAAATTCAAGAAATCACAATCAATCTTTAAAATCAGTCCTCAGAAATAATGTTGTCATTCATCATCCATTGTCCCTTGTTTTTGATAGACATTAGACCATGCCACTCCATGGCATTCCTAATGAGTTTGTCCTGCCACATCACTGTCTCTTTAAGTATTTAGTAGTAGATCATTGGGTAGTACAGCTTCAAGTTATCGGCATTTGCCTGATTATCCCAGAAAACAATAAAACCACTATTGATGCTGGTTCCAAATAACAAGACCAGATGCTCTCATTTTGTTGAATATTATTGCAGTGTAGTTTTTTTTACACTGACTTGCTCTTGTGGACCAGCTCACCAACTTCAAATCATCTCAGTCATATGCACAAATACATTAACCATCTAATAATCATCCAGACCTTCCCTCAGTGTTCACCAAGAACTTTGGTGTGAAGGCTGTGATGAAAACCTCTGTCCTGCTGACCTGGGAGGTGCCAGAAACCTACAAATCTCAAGTGCCTCTCAAGGTAAGTTCCACCCACGGTTCTGCACAGACCGAAACAAATGTTACACAGAATTTAACTGTAGGACCAAGTAGTCAGTGTTCATTTAACAATTGGCACATTGTAGTTTCATGGT
Source organism: Sandelia bainsii (assembly GCA_032362345.1). Classification (NCBI taxonomy): domain Eukaryota; kingdom Metazoa; phylum Chordata; class Actinopteri; order Anabantiformes; family Anabantidae; genus Sandelia; species Sandelia bainsii. The sequence goes on along the minus strand of JAUMHL010000021.1, from coordinate 908,540 downwards.
AGGGTAGGTTTAATCCTTGTTGTGTTCCCGTTCTAAAAATAGGTCAAACATACCATGATGGAAACTTAGCCTTACTTCAACTAAGTAGATCAGCTAAAGCTTGATCAGAGAAGTGGCAGACCAGAAAACAAGAACATGTTTTCCATTGCTCGTTTCAAAGTGAGGATGTTGAAGGGATAAAATGAATTGTGATGTATGAACTGTATAACGTATGCAGAGGTGGTAGCATTAACATAATATAATGCTATGACTATAATAGGAAAAGACATTTATTACATTTTAACCTGATATTTTGAGATACCCAACCAGTTTGTGAAACTTTTTGCTCTATTGCCCTCTGTAACAGAACAGCTGCCCCATAAATCATCAACAAAAATCAATTTGCACCATATTAAATTCTGCCTGTATCTGCACTTTATGACTGGCCATTTGTTAAGGGGCCTGTCTGTGTTGTCATTCAGCCTGTGGCACTGTGTAGCTCTGATGATAAGCTCAAGTGTAGAAACAAAAGTTTATGACCATGGATCAGCGCTTGCCTGTCCCAAACCAAAACCTGTTCTCACTGCATCAAGCTACCTGTGCTCCACCTGGAGAGACTGAACAGAAGTGATATTCTATCCTGTTCACAATGTTGGACTTTTCTATAAGGTTTGAGGGTACAGTGCTACTTTATGCAGATGATATTCAACGCTTTATGATACATGTTCCCAAGACATCACTATTTCAGTATCTAACTTTATTATTTCCATTATATTTCCCATTATTTTTTCCAGGTCAATATAGACAAATTAAAATAAGTAAATAAAACTATTATTTTCTTAGTTCCAATTTAAGTTCCACCATAGACAACCAGTCTGGTAAAATGCATTTGATCACACTGTATTGGTCTTAGCAAAAAACTTCATCCTTCAGATCCTGTACAACCAGCAGAGTGTGGAGGTTCCAGGCAACCTGAAGAGAAAGCTAATCACACAACTCCAGCCAGATACTGATTATTCCTTTGTGCTGATGAGCCGGGGGAACAGTGCCGGAGGTCTGCAACAGCAGGTTTCCATCCGAACAGCTCCGGACCTGCTGAAGATGAAACCAGCTCTATATCAACATGATGTGGAGGAGGGTGGTAAAGTGACTATCAGCCTGCCCAGGGTCCCTGCTGGAGCCCCTGTCAGGTCTGTATCTGCTGTATGTTTGTCTGAAGAGAAACTATTGCTGAAGAAAACCATGTCTGAGTCACGATTTCAGAAATATCTCCTTTCCACTGCATCAATTTGTTTTCAGAGTCATAGCTGTAGCAAGTAAAAGTAATAACTTTAATAATAATAACTTTATTTGTATAGCACTTTTCTAAACAACAAGGTGCTGCACAATAAAAAGGATAAAACATGTAGTAAAAAAGAATGACTATAGCATAAAATATACATACATACATACACAAGCACATATACACACAAACGTATATATACATACGTACATACATACATACATATATACGTAAGTATATTTACATACAAACATACATACACTTACAAAGGTGACTTTTTATGAATGTATCTGCAGTTGTTTGAGGTCCTATGAAAACGGAAATTACTATTAGGAAAGTAGGGTGATTTTAAAAAGACAAATTTGAGTATGTGGAGTATTGTCTGGAAGTTGAGTCATGGCAACTGGACTTCTTTCTTGTAAGGTAGATACGTTTCGCTCTGCATCCACAGAGCTTTGTCGATCTGAGGGAAGTTGGCTAGTGACCACAAATGTATCCTCCAGGTTGGTTTCACCTCACACCTGCCTTGAATAGGCTTGTTAAGTGAAACAAAGGTAGGGGAGGGGTGTGGGTTGATGTAACAGTCACACCCCTGGCAAATCCTCCTACCCCCATTAAGGGGGTCGTTAAGTGAGGCTAACCTGGTGGAGGTGTGAATGGGCCTGATTTTCTAGAGTTACGGATCTGGAAGAGCATTTTTACTGTACCATCATGACATTACAGGATCTAGTCTGTAATAGACATGGCCAGACAAAGACAAAATTGAAAGTACCTACCTGTAGCTAACAGTACAACAGTACACTTTTGGTAAAAGTTTGGTTCCTAAATACATGCTGATGTTAGCAAAAATGTTTTCCTCCATTTTCACACAAAAGTCAGTAAGTAGCAACATGAAAAAACAATCAGAGATCCATTTTAAAGGTGAGTAGATGTGAGAGTAGTGTCGCTCACCTCTGCACTGTCTGGCCTGTCTCTTCAGCTTTGATGGAAAGTAACAAAGTTTGTATACCCAGGTATTGTTTCTAAGTACAAAGAGTGTGCTGCTACACTTTGCCATGCTGTTCTCTTCAGCATACACAGTATGAGCAGTTTGAAGACCTCGGAAAGCCTCACCACAAGTAGCACAGTTACAGTGTAGGGGAGACACACAATTACAAGTCAGGTTTATTTACTACTTGTCCTCTTGCAGCCAGTTCACAACCAGCCAATTATCCACTGCAGCAGAGAGTTCATTTAGGTCAGAAGAATTTTAAGAGCAAAGTAAACACTCAGCACCCCCACCCAACAACACCATCCCATAACCACACTGCCATATTAACAATATAACCCCACTGCCCCTCCCCAGCTCTCCTGATACCAGAAAGCAATTTATTTAAGAGTTGAGCTTTAAAACCACAATTAATCAGGGACGAGAATCCCAGTGCAAAGCCTACAATTCAGTAGAAGGTTATTTTTTATTACCCAGCTTGGTCAAGAAGACAGCCACCATGAATTGCCTGTACTTAATTGTGTTTCAAGTGCTTGTTTCTACGAAGAAATTGCCTACAACTAAATCGTAATAAGTGAAGTGGGGTGGATGGGGGGGGCAAACAATTATAATTTCTATATGAGTGGACGAGTGGAATTTATGCAGTGAGCATTTATGAGAGAGGAAGAGTAAATGTAAAAAGTTAGTAAGTGTATAACTAAGATGCTTAAAACTGCAAGGAGGTGCTCAACTGCATTAGACATCTTAATCACTACAGGCTGGAAACAAAGAGGTGGCACTTCATGTAATGATTTTTTTTGGCACAGACTTTTTTCCATGTATTATGAAATTTAGTTTGTTATGAAAAGGAATTTTTTTCAACAAAGTCCTTCATTAGCAATAGACGACTGAAACAAAACCACATTTGAAATACTGTGTGTATGTATACACATGAGGAGTATGTGATGTGTTTTTGCATTTGATGCAGGTGGTACTACATAGTTGTTGTCCCTGTCACCCCGGCTTCCCTGAAGATATGGGAGAACCCTGAAGACATGGACATACATGAGGTGAGCAGACTTGTACTTGTATTAGCCATCTAAATCCATTTTTACACAGAAACTCCAGCATAGTGGTGATGCGTCAGTCCCTTCTTTAAGGCGCATTTGCCCATTTAAACTGAACATAAAAGACGCTCCAGTGTATAACATTCACGCTGAACCGTGATGTGCATTTGCTAGTTTTGCACATTTAAGACATGATTTGAACATTTGATGCACGTCGAGTACAATCTCCATAAAGGATTATGGTCACAGATTCGGTTTCCTGCAGGTGAAACGCTAGGAAGAAGTAAGAGTTGGAGTAAAGGCCAACACACACCGGCCGCGGCACAATTTTTTTTTCAGTCATTAGTTTGTGTAATATTTCCACTCTACAGAGGAGTGATAAGCTGATATTAAGGAAATTAAACCATGTATTTATGTGCTTTTAGTACATTTTCCTCGTTATTAATTCCTAACATTAAATAACATATTTCTACAGTCTGGTCTTGTTATTAACATCTCACGCAAAATCGGAGGAAGCCTCAGAGCCTCCTTCATTAAAATATAAATACAATCAAGCCTTATCTACACACAGGATGACATCTGACGCGCGTCAGACGCTTCCAGTATGTGTTGGCCTTAAGACTGGGGTCTGGTTAATTATAGTAATACATGACTGGTTGGACTATGTCACAGTAGTGACTTGTGTCACGTGACGTTAAGTTAATATTAATTTAACAATAACTGATACTTTATTAACCCCCTTGGGGAAATTGCTGTGGACAGGGAGCCTTTTTGAATTGCGATGGGTTCAGGGTTTAGTGTCTTGTCCAGGGACACTTAGACATGTGGCCAGGAATAAGGGGAGAACCAGGAGTTGAATCATCACCTTTGGGGTTCGTGGAAGACTTCCCTACCAACTGAGCCACGGTCACCTCTAAGCATAACTCAGACGTTTCTATGCCTAATCCCAGTCAAATTGCTTTGTTTGCACAATTGTCCAGCATTTTTGACTGTTTAGGACAAAAGTAAGCTTTATACCAGTTGTTTTGGTTTTGATTGAGAAAAAGTTGTGGATAGTACCTGTTACCTTTTTTGGTATCACGTCCGTTGAGGTTACAAACAAGCTGAAGCAAAAGTTGACATGAAAACACTGCAGACTACTGATTGGTCAAAGAGGAGTTTCACTACCACTGTGTTGCCTTTGAGCAACCACAGTTGTCTTGTCATCTGAACTCTAAAGTATTTCCCTAACTCTCTTGTTTTTTCAGCAGTCTGTCCATGCAGTACTATCTAGCTGTAACAAAACTAAATAATGGCTGAAGACTTTTTTCCTTTCCCCCTCCTCGACTAGTTTAATTATTGATAAGTTGCTTCTGAACAATTTTATCCTTATAGGAGGACACTGCCATTGTTGAAACCAGCAAATAGGCATATTTTGCATTTTGGTTTAACAACTGAATACATCCATCCACCCATTATCCAAACAACTTGTCATCTCAAATGTCACAGGAGTGCTTGAGTCTATACCAGCTGTCTTTAGGTGAGAGGCGAGGTACACCCTGGACAGGGCTCCAGTCTATTGCAGGGCTGACATATAGAGACATTCACACCTACGGACAATTTAGAGTTAGCAATTAACCTAACATGCATGTCTTTGGATGGTGGGAGGAAGCCGGAGTAGCCTGTGAAAATCCACTCAGGCACGGGGAAGAGAGTCCACACAGAAAGGTACCCAGCCGACCCGTGGATTTGAACCCCAGTCCTTATGGGGTGACAGTGGTAACCACTACACCACTGTGCCATGCTCGAGTACAGTACAATACAATTTCTCCACCTCATCCTGTCACTGGTTTAGGATATAATTTGATGGTAATTAGTACGTTCTCAGTCAGGACAGCCCAACAATGTCCAGAGCCTTTAGTGTCTTAGGGCAAATGGCAAGAAATACATGGAAGTTAAAACAACAACATGGTTTGACCTGATCAGAAAAAGATTTGAGCAGACACTTGTGATTCATATAACATTAAAGAGAGATGAGAAAGGAGAAAGTGCCTGGAAAGGTTTTTCACATAGTATTTTCTGTTACTACAGACACTTTGATATAGGGCATCTTTGGACGTTTTCTGAGGAAAGTGATGCAGCTGCCTTTACACTGAAAGAACAGTGTTGGCACAGCATAAGGAGATGCAGAGTCGTATCACTATCACACAATATTATTGTATCGGTGTGTCGTGCAGTCTTAAGGTCAAGCCTAAGAGTCAGTATCTTTTTTGTTGTGTGTGTATACAAAGTATACATACAAAGTACCTGTACTATGTTTTCAATCAAAACTTAGTTTTAGAAGTAAGTGACCCTGAATCATTGGTGAAATCTATTTTGCTTTTGTTTCTCTTAAATCCTAACTCTTTACCCTGGTGGATAAATTGAGTTGCTTTTACAAAATGACACTGTTTATTTTTAGTGTCAAAAATACTGAAAAAAGGTCTCTGTGTGATTGAAGTTTCTCCAGTGAGCACAGTAACATTTGCCTGTATGTCAGTGTCACCTTGAACATTGATGGGTGGCAGGTGAGTCTGACTCTAAGATCTAAAATAGAGATAGGAAGCAGGTGCTGGAGTAAGATGTTTTACACACACACACACACACACAGTGAATAGAAACAGCTGAGCTTCAGTAATGAAGCCATGACCTTCTGTGCATTTTCAGAAGGTCACAGCAGATCTTCAGACTCTACAAATCCAGTCCTGTTTATTATAAAATCTCTGATATCCTTCAAAGTGTTCCTTTCCTACACCTAGGATGTTAGAAGTGTAGTTTTTTAAGTGTATTTATGCTGGGATTATACGCACATGCTGGTGGTGCTTAGAAATACACCAATCTAAGAAATTAAGACAGCAAACGGTTATGTGTTTTGTTTGGTTTTTTAGTGGAAGCACAATAATTTCCTACTACCTGCTGTTGTAGCTCTGCCTCAGAGCATTAGTGAGAACTTGGGCAATGACGCCTGACTCACACTCGGGGTTCCAGCTGTCCCAAAGGTGTGGGATGAGGTCAGGGCTTTTATGCCGGCCAGTGAATTTTTCCACATCCAACTGGGAAAAGTTGATAGCACTGGCTTCAACCATTGGGGCATTATTATGTTGAAACACTTGGGGGAAGAAAAACATAAATTCAGTACAAATAAAAATGTCACTACTGTCTGACATCTATGTGCAGGGAGTCAGGAGAAAAAACAGATCTCCTACAAAGATCAGTTTTGTCATGTGTTACGTTCCATTGTCACCTCGTGATATGCCTGATACAAACTCTGCTGTTATGTCATCCACCTGGCAGCTCCTGGAGGCTGGTGCTGACAGCAGTCTGCAGAGAAAGAGGAGACAGAGCCAGGACCTCCTGCAACCATACATCACTGCAAAGCTGGAAACCCTGCCTGAGACCTTCACTCTGGGCGATGAGAGGAAATACAACGGCTTCTACAACAAACCCCTCCCTGGACAACAGCAGTATCGCTGCTTTGTCTTGGCTGACCTCACGGACCACGAGTCTGTGAGTGACCTCTATCATTTATAAGGAGATGGAGCATGGTCAGTAGCTTTAATGCACATTAAAGTCAGTGGTGTTCAGGGGGGCTGAGCCTTAATAACATTCATTGCATGTTAAAAAGGAGGCATGGGTATGAACATGTACAGAACTGTATTTACTTAGTACCATGTGCAGAGGATGATGCATTTTTGGCCAATCAGAAAACTGAATAGCCAGTTGCCATGCTATCACAAGGCAATGTTCAGAGTTCCAGTCAAGGAAAGAAGGGGAGGCTAACAAAAATGAGAAGAGATTAGTACAGAGCTTAAAATAGTGAGGTCTTCACAATCATGGAGTACATCTCAAATTTGCAAGTCAGCATGTTAGCTTGGCATAAAACTTTCAATGATGTCTTTAAAATGTGCTTATGGGCTGATAGACCATTGGTTATGTAGTGACCTAAATATTTAATCTCATTACTCTCCTTCAGGGCAACACCAGACAGATTGTCTGTCTTCTTTACTTCAAACAATCATGATATTACTCTTATCTACATATTTAGTGTCACAATTAATGTTGTACTGTGAACAAACCATCAGTAACTGTTGAAGACCAGCACTATGTAGATAGAAAATCCCCAAATCATCTGCGTACATAATTGGGATTTCATTATATAGCTTGTGCTGTCAAACCTGCAGAGTACATGCCCTTATGAACATCAGGCAACAAAAGTATAAGAACTTGAGAAGCCTTTAGAATTTCATGAGCTGATATTTCAGAAGCATCATATTTTATCAGGGGCAAATAGGTTTGTGCAACACAAATCATATAGAATAACATTAAACATTAACATTAAAAACACAATCTCACATCAATCAACACAATTAAAATAATGGTCAATTCCTACAGCATCTGTGTAACAGTACTTGAATATGAATACTTTTGTAAATTTGTGTGAATGTCAGTGTTCTGTGGTTCAGCTATGTTCTAAGGCCACTGCAAGAATTGCTTTTGTACAGGATTGTATTGTATATGAAAGGGGGGGGGATTTTCTCTGCATTATAATGTTTTTTGGTGCCCTTGATCAGTGGAACTTGGCAGGACCATTGGTATTGGTATTGGTAACAATACAAATGGCTTTCCGGAAAGTCTGACCATTGTTTTATGCCACATACTCCTTCTGCACTTCTGTAGCAGTGGCCCCTCCCAGCTGTGACTGCGTGACAGAGAAGCAAATGTGAGTGTTAGGCTGGATTAAGATGTAAGTTACAGTCTACCTTGTATACAGTGGTGCAGTGTCAGGAAAAGTTCACCAAGTCCAAGGCTGCGCTTGACACTTCTTGCCCTTTAATAAATCATAAAACTACACCGGAGGGTGATGGGCTGTCTGAGGAAACGTGGGTGGCTTTTTAATATGTGATCTGCTGTTTTGACTGAATTCGTGGCCTTTTAAAATCGGATGAATAATTCTCATAAAACTGTGTAAGAAATTCTTTTTTACTCTGCAGGTCACATTCTACTACATTGTAGTCTACTACCAGCTGCAGTGTGTGTTCTATACATTTTCTAAATGGTGCAGAGTTTGTCGTGAACGGCATTGTTTTTCCTCCGCCGGTGTTTTCTATCTGTGGAACAAAAGAGTAGCCCCCCAGGAAGTGGTGCACACATGCCAGGCACGTCACACTGATGCAAATCATGTCCTTGAATCCTGCATGAATGTGCAGGTATATCTTTTAGGCAGTAAAGCCGTGATCCATGCTGTCACTCACAGGCACACTGCTTCCAGAGCACAGCAGTTTCAGAATGCTTCTCTAATTTTAGGGTCTTTTGTTTCTTGGATCAGCCATTTGCACTCATGGCATCATCATTCAAATCAATGTTAAAATGAGAGTATTTGACTATGAGAGTCATCTGAGCTTTGTTCAGAGTTGGGAACGTGTGAAACCTCACAACAGCCACACTATATCTCAGAAACCTCATTTTGTATTTCTACATAAAAAACAAAGATAGCAGAGCAGAGGTCTTCTTAAAGCTACTGCTAAACATAACTTGGAACATACTTCAAGCACAAAGATTAAATATTGGTGTAGGAAATGTTGGGATAAATATTTGAAATAAAGTGAGGACACATAGATAAAGGTAGCTCACTCATGCAAAGCCCAGGTGGTGCCATGAGTTGAAAAAATCTAAATTGTCTCTTTGTAATTAGTCATTGTGATTTTATGTTAAGTCAAATTAGAATCTTCTCCCTAAGCTTAACAAACTCCTTTTGCACCAACATCCGGCCAAGTCGACTCTGGAGTTAAACATAAGCGTGTTGGTTTTGTTTTTGCACCACACTCAATATTGTTACTATGACAACAAAGGTCTGGAGAATGATATCACATAATAATGACTGGATAAGTGGAGGGTGGAGCAGTGACCCACCAGCCCATATCTTTGGGGCTGATAATGGTGTGATAACATCTGAAGCGGTTGACTTAATGAGGCTCGATTACCTACCAGCCTAAAGACTTCAGGGGCCATATTCACAAAGCTTCCTACGCCTAAAATTTGCTCCTAGTGACAAGATTCTAAGACAATTCTGAGAATGATGACGTTTTCCAAGATTTTCCCTTTAAAGATAACACTAAGTCCTAGTAAAGATAAAACTTATTCACTAAGAATCTTAGAACTTTAAGATAGCTCCTAAGGTGAAAAACTGTTAGGAGTATGTATATAGTTTTAGTTCTTTTATATAGTATAAAAGAGGACAAAGCAGCAAAAGAGCAGAGAGGTAAAAGAAATATTCCACAGTCACTGAATGACAGTGAGATAACCCACAGTGTAGCTCATATAATGATCTATAGATAATGTTTGTGGTCAGTCACAGTAGAGATGTGCTTGTATGAACCACCCAACACAATAACACTGTAACACCAGAAATTTAAAAAATGATCACAACATGAAACAGTGCTGCAGTGATGACATTTCATCAACGGAGTGAACACACAAACTATTACTTCTTTTTTTTTTTACTATTACTACTTTACAGCTTTGCGTTGCGGCATACCTCATTTATTTCCACTGGACGTTCTCACCTTGCATAAGGGGCTTCCCTGATGTTGTAAAATTGTATTAATGCTTAAACCATATCTCACTATATGCATAGGCCTGTTCTGTCTACGGTATGATCCTGACCTCAGTTTTATGGCAATCCCTAGGATAGGAAGGCCATATCATTTATATTAACATTGATTTATATTAGCTGGGACCTCCATCATGGTGAACACTAACTGAACATTGTTTTTAGCCACACCCTCTGACACCATATTTGACATCAGCCCAACCAAACACATTATACTGTGACTGTACTCATGTACACAACACTACTAACTGAACAAGTTGAACCTACAAATTAACAGACCCACAAGTACACATACTCATAGCACCAATGGCAAAGTCCAAGCATTTCACTCAGCTCACTACAATATATTTTTATGATCAACTATTCAACTTCTAAAACAATGTGTCATCGCTAGCAATGGAGTAGCCCACACCTCCTCAGTGAGATAAACGTTTTTGTCCTTTCCTGGCTCAGATTTTGCTCAGATTTGAGAAGTTTTTTAGGCCAAGACTTATTGCTAGCTTTTTCAGAATATTCTAAGAACATTTGTGAATGCAACCCCAGGCTTACCATATGATGTTTGCCCTAACTTGATTAACTGCAAATGTATTTGGTAATATTGTACACCCATAAAAGTACAATATAAATTGAAATGACAGGGGCCTTAAGCTGACACCTGTGATGTATGTAATTCTTAGGGGGAAAGTAAATTTAGTTTCTAGTTCATGTAGCTACTTACTTTGCAGAAACTAGTCAAAGAGGGTTAGCAATTTATCTGAGGGGAGACTGGGCTCATAATTTGTATACCTATTTGTGTTCCTTTTAACATGTGCAGTCAAGTTATTATGAAACAATTGTAGTTAATTCAAATTAACTGACATTCAGGAGCCATTTAATTACATAACACCTGCATTCACTTCACAGTGCCTCAGTTTTCTCTGCCCCACCAACCCTCTATTCACAGCTTTTGTCAAACGGGTGTAGCCTTGGACAATAATAGTTTAATTGTGATAAGAACCGAGCAGCAGAACCATCATTCAGTGAATGACACACAGCTGAATGTGATTCAAGCCTGTATAAAAATAGAAAGCTAATCACATTGAAAACAGGCGAAGTAAGCTTAGCTGTTATTGCTACTGCAAAGCTGCTTGAAGGGTAGATGCAAGAGAAGGGTAGAATGGGCAGGAAAAGAAAGAAGCTTGGGGGTGGGGATGGGGGGCTATAGCAAAAGGGCACTGCAGATTTCTGGGGCCCCTGTTGCTGGTAAACAAGCTGGGATGTGTGAAATTGGATAAAAGAAAAAGGCCATATAAACAGTGTGGTCACTTACAGCAGATGAAGGAAGAGGGATGGTTCCCTATGAATGCAAAGCCCTGTGGGAGTGACAGAGTGGTAAGGAGAACGAGGGAGTGAGAAAACAGAGAGAGCTTAAGGGGAGGAGGGAGGGAGGGGCACCTGAGGGAAATGCACAGGCGGACTTGTGAAAGCGAGAAATGCTGCAATCATCGGAGAGAGAATAGCACAGATGCTGGAAGGAGTTTCTGAAGTAGGAGGAAAAGACAGAGAGGAGGAAAGAGAACTGGGGATTGTGGGATACACACAGCCTACTGGATAGCATCCAGTTTGTCGCAAATAGACAAACTGTGAATGGAAGGCTCCAGTTGAGGTTGAAATCCTCTGAATTCTGGCAAATTACATAGATGTCAAAATATATTAGAATCATCCATAATTTCTGTTTATCAGTCACTTCCTCTTTTTAAGGCAGATTATGGACAATCACAAACAATAGCAAAAATATCCATCCTCCTACTGCTATGAAAGCAACTTTTCTTCTTTTCACAAACCATCTCCTCTCTCTAGCTTGCAGGTGTAGCAGCAGCACATTTTTCACCTTGGAAGGATTACTACCTATCAGGTAGAGCTGCAGAGATTGATCACTTCCACACAACCCCACTGAGATTATCTAAATATCCTATGGAATATGCTTCTGTGGCATCTAAAAGCCATGAAATCTGTCAGTTTTTTTTTTTTTTGTCAGTCAAGTTTTCTGAGCTGCAGGCAGTACTTTACTAAAAGTGCCAAAAAGTACTACAGAGAAAAAAAGCGGAGGAGAAAGATGAGCCGAACATGCTATCAAGCTCCACATCTTTTAGCTGTTAAGGTTTCAAGGTTTCTTCTCTGCACTATTTGTAACAGAGATGGGAAAGTTGTCTTCTCTCAGTCTTCTTAAAGAAGTGTTGCAATTTGTTAGAAGTCAGGAGGCTGCATGGCAGTGTGTGTTTGACCAGGGAGGGACTCAAAGTAATGGAAGAATACATTTAATTTATCACCATTATCTCGGGGAGATCCTTTTGTGTTTGTGAATTAATGTTATCTGGGTACACTGCCGCATTCTGCTTTAGTTTCTCCAGAAGCATCTCTCATGTCGTTCTGTGCATGACAATACACTGTGTTTAAAGTTAGGGAAAGTTCATGGTTATGGTAAATAAAACAGCATTTGTCATGATTTTTTTTTGTTTTATTTTGAGAGTTGCAGTCACTTCCTGTCTGGTGCTTTTTTAATTCCTGTCCATTTATATTAATCAGTCTGACTGATTTTACCTGTGCCTCTCCATATGTAAGCAGAACCTCTCGCACTGAGTTTGCCAGATTGTCTGCTCTCTTTAGAAATTACTCTCCAGTCTGATTACCTGCTACATTCTGCTGGTTTTGGACCTCTGCTTGTTTTCGACCTGCCTCTGGCTAAACCCATTCATCAGTACTATAAGACCCATTCTGCTCTTCTGGTTTTTGGATCTGTTCTGGACCTTTGATCTGTTTCTGGATAAGGATTTTGGATTGTGGACTATTGTCTTTCTGCTCTCTCTGCCTCTCTGTGTAATTTGGATTTGGCCAATTTTTTGAGGATTTGGCCTTTATTCTTTGCGGGAAGCTGTGCATCAAGCTATGCAGAAATACATTAGTGAAGCTCTGGCCGCAGGGTTAATCCAAACATCCTCTTTGCCTGCAGGGGATTGGTTTCTTCTTCAAGAAGAGAAGAAAGAGATGGGTATCCGTGTATGGGTATCAATCACTCTTGTTTTCCAATCAGGAGGCCGTCATCGGTCCCTTATGCCTTTGCTGTAGTGTACCATTGCATCTGGCTTGGAGCAGAGTGTATCAGACCCTTGTTCATAACCTTGTATTGCCTTGGATAGTGGACTTTGGATTGTTGTCTTTCTGCTCTCTCTGCGTGATATGGATTAGGGTTTTGGATTGAGGATTCAGCCTCTATTCTCTGTAGGAAGGAAGACTAGTGAAAAGAGGCTGTCTGGCATTTTGTGTGTGTAAGTTGTCACTCTGCTCTCACCAATGACCACGCAACAGAAGTCAATCCTGGAGGCCGCCATCTTGTCACAACGGTCCAGATCACTGTGACCTGATTTTGTGTTCACCTCACTCCTGACTCACTCTGTTTTCTGCTCTGCTCAGGTCTTTGCTCCATTTTCCATCTGTAAGGAGAGCTATGTACCAGCTTCTTATCACCTTCAGAGAAGTGTAAGCCTAAGACTCACCTGCAAACTTACTGTTCATTCACAGTGTCTCCTTCCTAGATCGCACTTGAAGACCATCTGTCGGTCAGGAGGTTCAATGGTTGCAGCCTGCAGCCACCCAGCTCCATCTTTACTCCGTACTTCCCCCCACTTCTTTTGAGTGAAATCAACATCTTAAAACTTACGTGTTTGTGTCCAGCCTCTTCTTGGGTCCTGTACTGAACAAAACATCACATCACAGGATTATGACTGGATTAAAATTGAATAGTTAGGGTTAGGGAATGGTCATCACATATTTTTCTGTCTGTAACAACATGACACAACCACCTAACAACTGTTGAGTCGATTATGAATTTGAGTTGGACGACTGAGTCATAAATAAAGGTAGCAGTTCAAGCATGGCGAGCACAACATTATGTGGTTTGAAAATGCACTGGATAACTAAAATGGAAGAAAAATTGATTGAATTGTGGCAGAAAGACGAATGCCTTAGCTAGAAAGTTCACTCACCTCAACTTCCCTCTGTAGACTCTACAGTCCAAATTGTCTGCTTGGATCCAAACTACCATGGAATTTTGTTATTGCTGGATTTGCAGCTTTGTATACTGTTAAAACTTTCATTCATTTCCAACCAGTCAATCAGTGTGTTGTTAACAGTGTTTATGATTTGTAAGGTGTACGCTCCTTGTTGACTGCAAGAGACTTTAAAACAGCTTGACTTAGTTCCAACCAGTCTTCGGTCTTTATCCAAGGCACAAATTCAGTATAGAATGTTGTCTTTCATGTTGCAAGGAGAAAATTAAGGATGCAGAGAGCAGGGTGGTGGATAGATCATCATATCATAACTGTTGATCATTTTCATTAATCACAACTTAAAGCTCCAATAACAAAGATTTAGTACTGTTGTCTTAAATACCAGGCATGCTTTGCCCCCTGGACTGGACTCACTGGCGAGAGCTAAAAGAGATTAAAGAATACAAGACAGATGCTGAGCTGGCAATCTTGCTGTTAGAGCATTAAATAAGTTATTAGCTGTCTTACCATGTTTCTTTGTTGTTGTGTGTGCTTGATGTGTGGCTGTGTTAGCAAAGTTTTAGGTTTATTTTTTTATCACAAGGCAAGTCAGCCCATGTCTGCAGAGGTTTAGCCGCTAGCTAAACATCTCAAGTTTAACAAATGCAGTAGACAATCTAAATAATCTGGTATGCCCTTGGAGCTAAATGGTTACAGCACATACCACGTAACTGTAACTTGTTTCCTGTCAACTTCTTCCCTAGAGCTTCTAAAATAAAGGCAAAAATGCCCAAAAACAAATAAAATAAATAAATAATATAACCACAAAATAAACACCTGTCCACAAGTCTTTGAACTTATTACAATATGTACTCTTTATTTTAATAAGAAATAACAATTCAATACATTTACCTGTGTTAATTTGTTACATTTTGTTTTACAAAGTTATGAACACAATTTTTAATTCAAGGCTGATGTCTTCAGTGCTTTTCATACAGTGATGTAGGCCTATACGGTTTATTAATTCAACAATCAGACTGGATCGGTATCAGTAATTAGTTTGGAAGTTAATTTGCTTCAACCTTTTGAAATGATTCCTGTTGAAATGTAATATGGTAGGATTTGTTGGCCCTGGAACTATATTGATGAGTCTGAGAGAACCCAGACTGGAGAACAAAATAAATTGTCTCCACACAACATAAATCCATACAATTACATACATGACCACATTCTCACTGGGTAATGATCACAGAGCAGCAGAGTGGTGCATATGGACGACTCTGAGGCTGCACTGACAGAAATAGTGGAATTGTATATTTTGCTGAATGTACTATATCCACGTCCTCAATTATTAAGGTTATTGTGGAAGAAAAATAACAAAACTGGCTTGTCATTCTCAGGGTTGTTCAATCAATTCAGTAAATGTGATGCATATGCTGGTGTCAGTCATCAGGTGACTGTCTATTTGGCTTCTTGTACATTTGGGGTATTTTCTGTATGTGTAAAGGGATCATCAAATGCAGATACGGTGGTTTCCTTATGTGCATGCTTGGTGTAAAACCCCTTGTCCAAACGTCTTATTTTGATTCAGCCCTGGAAATATGTCACTTTTGGGCTCGTATACCAGTGGCGGCTCGTGACAAATTTTTCAGGGGGGGCAACTTTTGCCGTAAAAGCTAAAATGTCCCGTTCAATGTCTGGGAAACTAGACATCGTCACACTGCACTTA
>JAUMHL010000021.1:873850-884452 GCA_032362345.1 Sandelia bainsii | reverse complement strand
TATTTATATAATGTGTAAGGTCTTAAACCTTACACTATAAAGTGCCTTGAGATGACTTATGTTGTGATTTGGCGCTACATAAATAAAGTTGAATTGAATTGAAAAAGTTCTGCTTGTTTCTGACTGGTCCCGCTGAGACGTCCTACTTTGTCGCTAATGGCTTCCCTTCCTTTTACAGAATGTACTTGCATCACCAGTATTACCACATTACACAAAAACAGGAAGAAATACATAACATTCAATTGGAAGTGTGGTGGCAGAATAACCATATCTCACTCAATGACCAGTGACCAAAATTGTCACATGACAAAATTGTAATGGCACGTAGACCTCTGGCAGCACACAAATATGTATACAAATACAAAACTAATTTTACATTTTCAGATTAACCAAAAACCTTTGAGAGAAATTTTGATCTACCACCCAGCTACATTACCTTAATGTTAAAATGTAACTGCTTAGACGCAATGTTGCTAGTTTTATTGTGCCATCACTACTTTCCTCTGACATTATAGCCATGATCTTGGCTGAACTGACAGTTGACAGGTGACAGCAGTCACATTACCACCATTGGGAACCTTTTACATGAGAGATTTCTGGGTTGCCATGTTACATTGAAAAGGTAGTGAGGTGTGTAACTAAGCTATGTGTCAAGGAAACAGAGAACCAGACTGATCCTTTGATTATTCAGTTCCTGTTTGATGGAATTACACAAGTTTCCTTGGAGAAACCTCAGACTGGTAACACAGTGATAGATGGCTTTCAGCTATGGTAGAAACCCAGCAACCCAGAGAGTTGGCAGGTCAAGGAAATCCTTTATCATCTATCACAAGATGCGTGCATGTGTGTGTGTGTACAGTATGTGAAGATGCAATCGTTTTGAAAAAAGGACACATTATGTTGACCCATTGACAGATCTCAAAATGCAGGTGTGAACAGAGCCCTGATATAAGCCGTTTTTTATGCATACAGTGGCAAGAAAAAGTATGTGACCTTCTGGAATGACCTGGTTTTCTACATTAATTGGTCATAAAATGAGATCTGATATTAGTTTAAGTCATGAGTATAAACCAAAACGGCTAACAACAAACAAATCTTTCATGTTTTATAGTGTTTGTCTTTACTTTGGACTAACATAAAGATCAGATCACATGTTTTTTACTTGTCCCTGGAGCTCAGTGACTGAACTGACTTTGGATCATTCTCTGGTCATTTCATTTGCAGCAGAGAACATTTGCAGCCAGTCCTTTCTCCGACCCCATCATGGTGAAGCTCCACAATGGGATGTCCCGGCAGACTGAGGACCCAGAGATGCTATGGGTGATGGGCCCAGTCCTGGCTGTCATTCTCATTATCATCATAGTCATTGCAATTCTACTCTTTAAGAGGTGAGTCTTAGGTTTTTCAGTGAATCTTCAGACAGCCAGTATTGTTCTTTACATTTGAAAATTTTATGCAGAGTTTCAGTGTAAATGTAAATAGTAAATAGGGAAAAAAATTAATGTGAGAATGGGGGCTAATCCTTGACCGAGATAAAAAATAGCAAACTGCCCTTTTATATGGTGATATCTAGAGTAAAGGTGCGAACTTGTGAAAAATAGAAAATTGCTAGAGATAAATTCACATCTTTGAAAGAAATGTGCACTTTTCCAAAAAAATGTAGACTGCTCCCTTTAGACACTTTCTCTTAAAGAAAGAAATACAGTATAAGCCTCTAAATACAGTATATTCTGCTGTGGAATTTAGTCAGAACTGTGCATAAAATCGATTCAGGTTGTGGGAAGAGAACAAGTGAAAGTGCAAATGAAACACAATTTAACAGTGGTGTTATTAATGCAAGTGTTTTTCTGACATTTGTTATAAAAAAAACCACAGCAATAGTTTGAGTGGACCTTGAAGCCAGTGTGTGTTCATTGTACTCCTCATGTCATCTAGCTGAGTGATCATTTTAGCACAGTCCAGAGAGAGACCTGGAGCGTTTTCCTCAGTGCAGCAGATGTCAAGGACATTTCACAAGAGTTAGGCACCAAGAAATGGTCAGAGTGCATCATTTTCTACAGTAGAGACAGACATTCATCTTGGCTGAGTCAGCCTAAAGGCAAAGGTCCTCCATGGCATATGGGAGGAAGGCACTGTGAGTTGCCCTGCAGCTCTGCTCTTCAAGGCTAACAGTTGGCTTGTGCTTCCTGTGCTATGGTCAAACATCTGGAGCTGCTGACTGGGCTGAAGGGGGCTTCCATATGGCTGCTGCACCGCTCAAATGACAATGTTTGTTATTATCTCCTCTCCTAAATTTTTTAAGAAATATTTGTACTGTGATTCTATGAGGAATTTTAAAATTAAGTCATGCAAAAACTAAGAACTTAAAGCTTTATTTATGTGAAAGAAGTACAAAGAAAATACTTTCACTGAATATTTAATTGTATTTTGTAAATGCAGTATAAGCAAATTTTGAATTTGATGCCTGCAACACACACAAAAAGCCGGAAACAGAGTCATGTTTACCACTATGTTACATCATCTTTCCTTTTAATTACTCTTTTTAATTGTTTGGGAACTGAGGACACTAATTGTTGCAGTAAGATGAATATTTGCCATATCTGCTAGATACAAGACTGATTCTTCTCTTCATGATACACCATACATTTTCAGTAGAGACAAATGTGCAGGCAGGTCAGTCAAGCACACACTCTTTGTCTACATAGCCACAATGTTGTAGCACATGCAGAATGAGGCCTGGTATTGTTCTGCTGAAATATCCACTGACTTCAAAAGACATATGCAAGTCCCCCATACCATCACCTTTAGATCCAAAGATCCAACATCCATTTTTACCAAAACAAAGCTGAAATGTTGACTCGTCTGACAGTAGAACACATTTCCACTGTCTGTAAGTCCATCTTACATTAGCTCTGAACCAGAGAACTTAGTTGTGTTTCTGCACAGGGCAATTCCCAACATCTTTCTAAACATGCTGGGCAGTAATAATCTACAATTCTGTGATTTTGTGCATTTTTAAAAGGCAGTTTGACAGTGCTGTGATAGTTATTACATCTATACAAGCAGCACTGTGTACAAGTTAGTGACAATTTAGTGAGGTAAACTAATACATAACTAATTGAGAGAATATGTTCTCTTCCTTATAGAGAGAAGCAAGAGAAGCAGCAATCCATCAGTTTTCCCAACAAATATGATTTATTGCAATAAGATGCAGTGTAAATTTCAGTGTAGGAACTAATACTGTAGATATCATAGTGTAGTTCCTGGCTCGGTGCCCTCACAACCACAACAGAGCATGTAAGTTAGATGGCAATTATAATGATATTAAACACAAGACAATGAAACAACAAAGCAATGGAAAAGGAAAATACACCTACCTGTTTTCAATTTCCTCTTGTCCCAAAGCTGCTGTTCAGTGGAAACTGAAGTGGAAATATTGAAGATGTATCACTACTAATCCGACACCCCTGCCACCCACCCACTCAGCCCCAGGCCAATGCACAGCCATTCACACTTTGACTCCTGACCTCAATGACACACAATTCTCAAAAACTCTGTGGGTATTAGCAACTTAACAACCCCGAACAGTTCCAACTAGACCTGGCACCAGAGAGAGAACCAGGATGTGGGGCTTCATTTATACTCTGCAGCATGCAGATTTTTTTCTAGAAAAAACAGAAAATGTTTAGAAAAAGTGCTATGAAAACAGATGTGAAATGCAGCGCTTTGATCTGCTGTTCTATTAACTAATTATTTCATAGATTTGTCTTTCCCGCATTAACCAGTCACATTCTGGAATCTTCCTCAACCCCAACCTTCCTCCTCGTAAGAGCTCTGAGGGTTTGGGACTGTGGTGATGAGTTAATGAGTTTATATCACATCACACTGAATAAGGACAGACATAATGCTTGAATGTTTGTCACACAAGTGAAATTAACCCTGTAGCTTCAGTTCACCACCTGTGTTGCCACTTTGTCCAGTCTCCAAAATGTTCATACACAGTGGTCAGAGTTTCCCTGCAGGTTTCCACATTCTCCCGTTTGTTTTTATAAATCTCAACATCAATTTCCATGGGAAGTGGCGTACGCATGTTACAAATGAGGCCTCTGGAGTCATCCAGAGAATTTGCACAGACAATTTCTTCTCGTACAATATTTCCATAAGGTGGAAAAGACAGGTGCTTTCACTCTTTGTGCATCATTGACTCAGGTCAGGAGGTTTAAGCCAGGTCACTGTGTAGAAACTGTGAATCAGTAAGTAAATGAGTAACACCGCCTATTTTGTCCTGTGAGTTCGTATTTGTTCATGTCAGCCTTGTAACACTGAAGGTGGCACACTGATGTATCAAAGTGATCGATGTGGCACTTTAAACAGTAATTAATGAAGATGTGTGTAAGCTGGAATCCTCAGAAGGTGCTAGGTGAAGCCGCACAGTTGGCTGTGGATCAGATAAAGAGCACAGGCAGAGGGGAAGTTCTGTCAGGTGCACTTTCTGTTCACTGCGACACAGTGCTCCACTCCTGCTGCTGACAACTTGTAAATTAATCCTTTTTCTCTCTGCTCTCTTGTTTAATGTCTGCCTGCTTTCTGTGGATGCAGCAAACAAGAAAGGTTAGTGCTTCTGTCGGCTCTCCCTCCACTCCACCCCCCTCCTCCTTTTTTCCTCAGAGTTCCTCTGCACACATCCTTCCAGCTGTGTAAAACATCCTTCTGGGTCATGTTTGTGTTTTCTGACAGCGATGATGTGAAATGACAGATCCTCATTGTTTCTCTTACACTTTCACACCACCATCCCAGCTCGTCTGAGTGCAAGCTGGTTGTTTTTTTCTTACACATATAGAGCTTCATTTGACACCACTTGGAAGTGTGTGTCTTGTGTGTCAGCGTGAGTGACTACATTTTACCATCTTTGTTTCTCTGAGTGTGTTTTCTGCTCTTCAGCAGAGTTCACAAATCCCACTGATCTTCCCTTCAGAATAATCCTCCCCCAGAGTTTGCTTCACCTCTCGGCCCCTCACACACCTGCAGCTTCACCAGCAAAAGAAGCACCAGAAAAATCCAATCCTGAAATCACCTAAAGGCAATAACTGACATCACAGTGAACTTTTCACTCCTCTGTTCGTGTTGCCCTCCTTAACACATATTGATGATCTTCATCACTAATGTATACAGAGTCTGTCAGTTGTCATTTATTTTGGTAGTTTTCTTAGAAAAAATTATCTCTTAACTGATAAAATAATCATTTGTGTTGCCATTGCAACCAGCCACTGACATCTACTGTGAATAAAGTAAGAGTTTATCTTAAACCTCTGAATATATGGTGTTTAAGAAAATGGTTTGATTCTTCTCTCTTTCATCAAATTGCTAATTTATGCACTTATTTACCTTTGTTTCTTAAAAATAATTGAAGGTATCCCTCTATTTCATTCTCCTTGTCAAGCAATACCTAGTGTCAGGATGTGGGCCACTTCAGGTAATGATGCAGCAGTGCTGGTCTTCTTCAAAGTGGATGTAAGCCTGAAGTGGCCAACAAGCAAAATAGCAAATATTGTCCTAGTATCCCAAACGAAATGTGGCCGACCTTCAGCAAAGACGCGGTACAGTCACTTTATTTGCTTCGCTCTTGGCTGATGAGTGACCAGGCTGTGGCCTGCTTGTGGACTAGATCTGGCAAACAGCCACAGGCCAACCAACGACCATCGCTCTATACAGCGTGTGGGTCACATGAAAGTGTCGAGCTGGACCAGATCTGGCTCATAGCAATTTTAAATTTAACAGTCAACAAAAACAAAATAAAACTAGACAGTGCTGTTAATATGAGTAAAATAATCAAATGACTAATTAAGAATGATTTCACAGGATTAATACAAAGGAATAGTTCAACATTTTGAGTGCTATTTGTGATATTTGCTTTTTCTTTCTAAGAATGAGCTGAGAAGATGGATCTCAGTGAGTCAGGGTGTAGTTAGCCTAACTTAGCATAAAGACAGAAAGCAGGGAAAAAGATGGCAGCAAACCTGTCAGTTAAGTAAGTGAAATACTAACCATAGCAATGCCTTTAAACTGATTTGTTTAATGTGTACACAAACACAACTCTTTCTTGAACCATCCACCCTGGGCTTCTGTGCAGTACTGGGTGAGCTGCCAGGTGCTGTGAGAAGAGGCTTTGGTTTTAGTCTCTGTACAGACAGAATGGAACCAAACATATTGTGCAGACGTGGGAATGAATTTCCCAAAATGTTTTCAACTTCAGGTTCAGAGTTCCAGTTACCCAAACCACTACTGATCCACAATTATCTCAGCGCTCTCCTAAAGTCTTCCCATTTTACTCACACATGGCACAGTGTGGATTCTTCCACTCTACTATAACATGGTACCAGGAGTTTAATGGTAATCATATTTTTTGTTTTGAACCACCCGTGCACAGAACATAGTTTGTCCAGCACCATTGGAGAAAAGCAGCTGACTTGTTTGATTTAAGCTACATTCATTTCCAAACCCCATTAAAAAGTATTAACTGCTGTCCAGCTGATTTCCCCACTGTTAGATTAACAGAAGTAAGCTGGTTAAGAGTGAACCTAAAAAGACACCAGACATTACTTTCATGTCTTTCAGTGTTCTCTTCTAATGTTTTCACACCTGCAGCCATTAGTTGGTGTCAGACAGAAGTCAGGGCTCAGATGTTGTTGCAGGACAAGCACTGACTTCAGAAAAATGTGAATTGCTGGTTATGCAGTACTCTATGCTATGGCTGTGGTGTCCCAGTAAATGGCACAGAAGCTGCATCTGATGATTTCATAGTGACCTTTAAGAACGTCAAAATATCTGTATCAAGTAATACAAAAAAATCAGCTTAAAAACATGTAACAGCTTATAGTAAGAAAACGTTTCTTACACCTATGCTGCCACTAGTGGCTGCAGTCTGCTCTATTCTACAGCAACAATACTAATTAATAACTTTCCATACAGCTAATATGGCTCCTCAGCAACCTCACTCATGTGTTTTCTTTAACCCTTTAACATCCTCACCACATACAGTATGTACATATATAGTACATATAAAATATTTGCTTTAGCATAACATAGCTCATGTTACTGGTATTTGATGGCTCAATGAGACTGAGTTAAGTTCAGCACATTTAAAAAATACAGGGATTCAAAGTGATCTCGGCCAAACAGTTTACTTGTGATGAGGTGACGGGTTCAGAGTGAAGGGTTTTCTGGGAGCCTCCATTCTCTTCTCTCCACATATGAATGTAAGTGCAAGTGTTTGATAATGTCAGACTGTGATCAATGTCTGGGCACTGGCCAGAGGTTAGACGAGCAAGCAGAATGAAATGCTTTTACCTCCTGATCTGACATTGAAGACAGACACTGTGCCTAACTTGACAGAAGAAAGGAACCTGACTGGTCAGTTTTTCACATAAAGAACTTTATTTTCATCTGGACTTGCTATTGCATGCACAAGCCCCTTTTTAAAAGAAAAGGCAATGGGGGCCCATGTTGCTTCACAGACACCTCAGACCAATTTACATACATCTGGGTCACCTTCTCCTTCTTCTTCTTGTGTCATTGACACTATTTTCCACCTGGAAAAAGCAGTAAGTGAAAACAGTTACACTGCTGTTATTTAAATGTCACTCTGACCTTTTAAAGTAAACGCAGTACAAGTTATGTTTTATTGCTTGTTTGTTGTCTGTGTGTTTACTTATTGTATTTCTCATTGTGTCCTATTTTTCTGACTATGACAGCTCAGCACTTTATATTTTTTTCCACTTTGTGTTAAAATAATGTTCCATATTTTGAGTTAAGATATTAGCTTTTAGTCACTGTGATATTTTCTAACTCACATGATTACCTTCTCTCATCACGCAACCTTTTTTTTCCCCCCAGGAAGCGAACATGTCCTGCAAAGGATGACCACATGGCAGGAGTCAAGGACTCACTGCTGGCCCACTCCTCAGACCCTGTGGAGATGAGGAGACTCAACTATCAGACACAAGGCATGGAAACACACACACATAAATTCACTTTGCCTAGGGCCAACAGTATTAGCTTATGTTTATTCATACAGAACTGCACATACAATTATGCCTGCAAGCAGACTCTTACAGAGCTCCTAATGATGTCACTGTTGTACCCAGAACTGTGCACATTTTGTAGCCACCATGATCCTGACAGAGACCTGCTTATTTTTCTGTCTCTCGTCCTATCAGCACATGCTCTACTGTAAATTCTCAAATACTCATTTTGCCTCATCTTCAGAGAGTCAGTCTTCTACAGTGCTGTGAAAAAGTATTTGCCCCCCTCGCACTTAAATCATTCCGATTATCAAATACATTTTAATATTACACAAAGATAACCCGAGTAAATACAAAATGCAGTTTTTAAGTGATTAAAAATGATTCATTTAAAAAGGGAAAAACGTGTCCAAACCTGCCTTAATTGTTTTAATTCAGCCAAAATGGAGGGTTTTCAAGCACGAATGGTCTGTTTAAGGTCATGCCACAGCA
The DNA here is from genome assembly GCA_032362345.1 of Sandelia bainsii. Classification (NCBI taxonomy): domain Eukaryota; kingdom Metazoa; phylum Chordata; class Actinopteri; order Anabantiformes; family Anabantidae; genus Sandelia; species Sandelia bainsii. Next base: position 875,939 of record JAUMHL010000021.1, on the reverse strand, counting down.
TCTCAATTGGATTTTTGCCCAGACTTTTACTAGGCCACTCCAAACCCTTAATTTTCAACCTGTCTCACTGGGTCACTCTAACTGGCTGACTGCTACATACTAGGTAGTATCAGACAAAAGCTAAACTAAAGCTCAACCTAATTCTTGTAGGTAAGATGTAGGTAAATGCAATTCACAATTTCTTAAAACATTATCTCATATCAGTGCCTGTTGTGTATTACTGTTAGCTGAACATTAGTATTATTTCTCTATTTATTTTACAAAGTGCTATAACTGTAGCCAGAGTAAAAGGTCCTTCAAATTAAAAGACAAAACACGTTGTCCGTCCCTTCTGAGAGGCATTTTCGAGAGGCATTGTCTCTTCCTACCAAAACTGTTAAAACTGTCCCTGCGAGAACCCGGTGGTTAAGGATTGGTTAGGTTTCAGCACAAAAACAACTTACCCAGGTTTCAGGAAAAGATCTTGGTTTGGTATTTTGGGTTGAAGTCTAATGTTTCACTGATCCATCCATACACTCCAGTCTTTGTGGCACCTCCATCCATTATTACCTTTAGTATTTCAACCCTTGTAACCAGTTTCTTTTTTTCTGTTGTCTATCACTGTCTTTTACTTTGTCTTTGTGTCCTCAAGCAAGTCAGAAATAGTTGGAGAGGAAAGCCACTGTTAGTTTTTCATCTCTTCCACACCCTTCCAACCTACTTCTCTTATCTCTTTCTCCCACCTGTCTTTCAGTGGGAGGTTTTAAACTCAATTTGTCATTGTTTTCCATCCATGTTCCTCTCTGTCAGATGGGTGACATTTACTTCTGGTAGCTGTAGGAGGGAATTTGGCAGATGTTGTTTACGCCGACATAAATTCATCAACTCATTTGGCTGCCAACCTTTGTTCCCCCTTCAGTGACAGCTCACTGGGTGGCCTAGAAGCCTCAGAAAGTTCCAGTTTATTCACAAGAAACAAACAAAGAAACTGACAGATGATATCATCTATCACTCATACTATGAAGTCAAAACTGAGAACTGGTAAAGACACTTTACTATTCTTAAGTATTTCCATTTTACAGAGAGCCTCCTCATTCCAGTTAAACCACATCTATGTTGCTAGGGCAGCAAACTCTGGCCAGTCACTCAGGCCTCCATAGTTAGGAAACATACAGGTGGGTGACAAATGAAAGGAAAAATCAACATAATCCGAGTAAGGTGCTGAGCCACCATGTGCTGCCAGAACAGCTTTGATTCTCTGGAACTCTACTGGAATGATGGAACACCATTCTCTCAGAAGATATTCCCTCATTTGGTATTTATTAGTAGTGGACAGCACAGCAGTCCAAAGTTTCTCATAAGGTGTTTAACTGGGTTGAGGTCTGATGACTGGAAAGGCCACAGCATATCATTTGCATAGTTTTCATACTCATCACACCATTCAGTGACCCCTAATGCCCTATCGATGGGGGCACTGTCATGCTGTTAGAGAACACTCCCATCAGGATAGAAATGTTTTGGCATAGGATAGAGGTGATCACTCAGGAGCCTGGACCTGCTCAGAATCTTCTCCCATCTGTACGTTTTTCTAAAATCTGTGTTCTGAGGCAGAGTTGCTATCCAGTCAGTCCAAGCTCTATTTTATACTGCAAGGTACCTCTGTGTACTTTCTCTGCTGCGTATCATCACACAAACACGATGCTTGCAGGAAACCAAATCCATGTCCACAATCAATATCCAACAACTTTGTTTGGGTCAGAATCAGAAATGTGCAAAATTATAAGCATATCAGTACTTGATATTGTTGTTTGATGTTCCAACGTGTGTGTCTTCAACAGCTATGTTAATAAGAAAAGTCACTTTAAAGAATGGTGTTATTTTGTAACATTTACAAAGACAGTGCAGATTGATATTTCTATTATATGTTACAACAACATTTGAGACTGAATTCTCCACGTCAGTTTCTCAGTCCGGAGCATCAGTTGTCACCTTAATACCGCTGATATTGCTATAATCTGATCTCACTTCAATTCAATTCAATTCAATTCAATTCATCTTTATTTGTATAGCGCCAAATCATAACAAAGCTCATCTCAAGGCACTTTACATA
>JAUMHL010000021.1:854382-873750 GCA_032362345.1 Sandelia bainsii | reverse complement strand
TGCCTCGACCGGTTGGGGTGAGTGGAAAGAGGAGAGAGAAAAGAACAGCAGGCAACAGAGATCAAAACAACAACAAGAGATCAAAACAACAACAACTTCACTTGTGCTTGGGTGCAATGAATCCTAAGAGATGATTTACAGAGCAGCACAGAGCTGCAGAAAGGTACACAGATAGATATAGACCTCCTCTTTCAGTGCTCCCTGTGTTCTTTTCTTTTTTCTGTCTTCTAACTGACCCCGTGCTCTTTTGTTTTGCCTGGTCTTTCCCCCACAGGTTCCAGTGTCCTCAGTTGCCTGAACGCTCCAAGTTAGTTTTCCTTCCTCTTGTGTCACTAATGTTTCTTTCCATTCTTGCCCCCCACCCTTTCTGTTTTTACACAACAGCCAACTTTTAGTTAACCCCGTCACCTCCTCTTCTCATTGCCTGTTCATGTCAGCCAAATAATGTTACACTAAATGGTTACCATCAAAACACAAAGATGAAATGAAATACAGTAGAAAGTTATATAAGGTTATATAGGTGTACTCTTGCACCCCTAGAACACCTGTGTGATACTTATTCACTCACCTATTGCCTTAAGGGATTCTTTTAAACAGGCAGCATGCTCACTGATGCTCTCATCACCAGTTTGGTCACAGCATGCTGTTGAAGCGCTGCACAGTCACACATCATCCCTCTGATCAGCACACAGCACCCTCACTGCCACCCTATATCACTGTGGCAAGTTAGCTCTGAGCCTTCAACATGCATCTGCATTCTGCCTATGTTGTCCGGTATGTGTGTGCGTGTGTGTGTGTGCGTGTTTGATGGACTGTGCTTACCATTCTACCTCTCGCTGCAGGGATGAGGGAGCATCCTCCCATAGCTGTCTGTGACCTGGCAGACCACATTGAGAGACTCAAGGCCAATGATGGATTGCGCTTCTCTCAGGAATACGAGGTAACACTTCCCGCTCTTATTTATGGCTTTTAGGTGAAACAACGCATGTTTTTGCTCTGTAGTTGGCAATAATGTATAAAGATGTAGAAATGGAGAAACTGTGTTGTTTCCAGCTTGCTCAGTTTTTGCTATGGCTTGGTCACTACACAAGAGAAAGGAAGTTAGTGTTGCAGGTAAGATTATATGATATAAATGCATTCTCGTGATCAGTGGTGAGTTTTGGGACATGATCCAGAAAGTGGTTGGAGAAAACCAGGTGAGTGTGGTAGTTGATATGGTGAATTTTCAGAAGCGTTCTGGGGTCCTCCACGTGTTCCCCGAGGGGAAAAAACTGACAGCCCATAAGAGTAGCACAAGCACAGAGAATAAAGATCCAACATGCTCCTGAAAAAGCTGTCAATTAATAATCAATTAATAAACAGCAACATAATGTGCTATTGGAAGAATGTACTAATGTTTGCTGGTAATAGACCTCTGTACATTTATCCCTTTAAAAAACACCTGTTTCAATTTGATGTTATAAAATCAGCTTTCCTTTCAAAAACATGATCATTTCTATGTGACTCTATGTGAAAAACTTTTGGCTGGCAGTGTATGTTCACACAGTCATTTTTACATGATTGACAAAACTGCCTGGCTTTGGTTATTTTCAGGTCAGCACATTTTAGAAGTATTTAATGGAGTTTGAGGATCTAATGAAAAGACACTTTACAGGTGCGTTATGGGGGGTGTAGGGACCCATGCTTTTGGAGACTGATCCATGTTAGGGACATGATGTCTCACAGTGTCATCAGGAGCGTAGAGCAAATACTGATAAGCTCTCATACTGTAATACCAGAATTTACATTCTCATTACAGTATAAACGTCTCTGTTTAATTTCTTTTTCTTTTTCTTTATGAAAGCACCATTTTAATGCGATACAAATGCATTAAAAATAAACATCAATTTCTTCTTGTCAAAATAAAACACCTCTGAAACAGCAACTCTGGAAATGATAGTAAAAGTGTCCACTGACAGCCAGATTTAAGAAAGAGTTTAATGTGGGGGAGCAGCTCCTTACTGCAAGGTGAAGTAGGTTTTATTAAAGCTTTTAGAGACTTGCTCAGGGAGGAGAGGTGGCCCACACCTTCTCCTGAAACTCTGAGACAAGCCTGAGGGGTGGTAGGGGGATGAGGGGATTGGAGGGCTCAGAATAAAATACACTCTATACATAAACTGCTGTTTGTTTCAGTCAGGTAAATGTATATTTACCAATGCGCATCTGGAAAATCAACACTGAAATACCTGAAATATACAGTACATTTCCCAGCCCACTTTTCTTCCCTGAGATGTTTCTACTCGTGTATGTAGCTAGGTTACCATTGCAGAGTTCAAGTTCAGCATTGGTAAAAAGGATGCTGCTAAGTATGCATGAATTCTCTGCCTCCTTTCCAAGAATAATATTTCACTGCTTTTACCTACTGTAAAAGCCAGTGAGGGATTATGGCTTGTTGATGTCCTACAAAGGAAGGTAATTTGCATTTAAAGTGGTGAATTTCCAAGCGGATAAACTAGACAGATGGGTGCGCTGTTTATGCACAGCAGAAGGAAGGGGGCATATAAATTATGAAACAGCAACTGAATCAACTTTTCTACTCTTGCCAGTTTTTTTTCCCCTCACCCAGTGTGGTGAAATGGAGGTAACTTTTTGGAGACAGGTTGTTGTGTTTGCCAAACAAGATCATATTCCATTCAAATAAGAATCCTTTGGTGAGCCATGCTTCCAATATGAGCAATTGCTAAAAAATACAGTGTGTTTAAACAGATGGAACATTTGGGATGTCATGATGATAAACCACATCTCCATAGATAAGTGAGTATATTTCTACATACTAATCTAATAATGAAAAGTACTGTGTCAACAGAAAGCATGCAACGTAGTTGTTTCGGGTACAAATTATAATATTGATAATGATGCTTTTACTGTTGGCAAATTGATCATCTAAATTCAGTCTATACCCAGAGGTGGTAGAGTTCACTAATGATTTACACAAGATATTTGTGTAAAGCGAAGACTCTCATAAAAGTACAAGTACTCATTCAAGTTCTTTACTCAAGTAAACGTGAAAAAGTACAGGCTCTACCTGACTTCTCTTCACCACAAGTTGTCCATCATGTAAGGATATCAGATTCTATACTGTTTGATAATCAGTTTCAGTTTAATCACAGCGTTTCATGTGATAAAGTAGCTGGATCAGCACAAACCCCAATTGCTAGTTCTGTTGACGTGGTAATGCACATTCATGAATTCTGGGGGGCCGTGGTTTAGTGGTGGAGAAATTGAAGCTTTCTCAAGATGAAACAGTTGTGTTGAAAATGGGTTTGAAGCATTTGACGCAGTCAAAAAATTACACAATCTGCTGACCAAATACTTGATATTGCATTTCAGTGGGTGAAATAAATCTGAAACCAAGATGACACAGTTTACAGACCTTCATGTGATTTTTCGTGTGGTGAAGCGAGACATTGAAACAACTTGTTGCAATACTTCTGCTTTGAAAACTGTGTCGAGCCGTCCGCTTCAAGCTTAACATGACCACACTAACTGAACAGGGTAGAGTGCTCGATTAGGTGTTGACAAAGTGTTAGCAGTCTTTTGCCGGAATCATACCTTTAAGTAGTGATTCTAAATGATCATCTAGGAACTCGTATGGATAGATACATCCACTACAAGTACACCATCCAAAATGTCATTTTTACATACAGCTAGCACAAGTCTTCCACAAACTACTGACTGTAGTCTGACAAGCATGAACCAGCACTTCCTTAGACTTAGAAAAACCAGGATAAACTGGAGCCTGAAATGGTGCTTAATCCTGTTCATGTCTGAACAACACAGCAGGTGAATCACAGCAAAGAAAGGAAAGAAGCATCATATTTATGTGACGTAACATGGGCTACAGTCAGATTTGTTTTCACCCATCCATTCATCCATTTTCCTGGGCAGCTGTTGCTCAGTGAGTAGAGAGGGTTGAAGAATTGTCAATTTAATATCTGGGTGCTTCCATGTTGAACTACACAGACATTAAACTCCAATTTCTCCTAATGGTTAGGTCAAAGCCCTGCATCGTAGCCTGCTGCCGTTAGAGGGAGAAAGAGTGTGTATGGGAAAGAGAGGAACACTGTAAGGTGCTTTGGGCACAAGCACAGTATAAACACAGTCCATTTATCCATTTATCTAGTTTTCTCTAGTGGTGGCGGCCACAGCCTAGACATCCACACATCAGTCTACTCAGCTACAACCTCTGGCTTGTCCCGGGGGAGCCAGGAGAACACAACATTCCATGGATTTCCACGTACCGTAACATTTCTCTGTGGGTGAACATACAGTGAGTGAACAGTCGTACAGTCGACACTGTGAAGGAAATTCATTTCAGGTTCAGCTCCCCTGTTCACCACAGCAATCGTGTGCAAATTGATTTTGCATTCTGTCTTACCCTTACCGTACAGTGCTTTCACAAAGTAGTTGGCAGTAGTTGGATGCACCTTGGCCTCTGGCAAATTTGTAGAATGTGTAATTTATATTTTCTGTAAATGGCAGTTATTTGTTTTCACAGCTCATTCTTGTTTTATTCTGTATAGAACACGTTAAAGACCTCATAAAACATTTGTAAAACAGAGATCAACCTTTCCTCTGTTTTATTCAAATTCATCTGCTTCAGTTTCCACTGCAGTACACATTTTGTGTAATATGGGATTGTGTAGTATGGGATCATTATGTCAGCCGGAGTGACCAATGCAAGGCACTGTGGGATTAAGGGACGGAAATGGAGGAGTAATGAAGTTGCAGTTGTGTTTCTATTACCCTGGCTGACCTCTGAGTGTTTGCTCTGCTGCTAATCTAGAAGACAATGATCAGTCAGATTAGCTGATGTTTAAGATACTCTGCAGGCATCTGCTAATGAAGAACTCAATAAAGTTGATCTGTAGACTGTAAGTGACAGTGGCGCCAGGTCTCTCACTCTAAGACACTGTATGTCCTCCTGCGTCCCGTTGCATAGGAGCTACCAGCCATTAGTACATAGCGAGCGTAGCAGGGCTTGAAATGAAAAGCTGATAATAGCTGTGTTTAAAATGAGACCTGCTAGAGGATCTCACAGCTGGTTACATCTGATAAATGAGCCAGTCTGAGACCACTTCGTACAAAGCATATGGCCTCTACCCCAGCACTTCTCTCTACTACATAACAATGATTACATCTATTTTTTAACTGTATCAAATGAGAGCTGGTTTGCACTGATAAAACTTGTTTTTGGTTGTTGACTGAGCCACAGGGCTCCTTAAAACAGCTTGTAAAATATTAGTTTCACCTCTCTGCACTGCTAATATATTTTGCCAATGCTGCCGCTTTTATTAAAATCTATTCCATAATGGACAACTGGCCAGAGCACATATAAACTCCTGCACACATTCACATGCAAAATATATTATCAGTAGGAGTTATATGTCATACTTTCCAATATTCTGCTATGCTCCAGTTCCTGTTGCTCACACGTATCAAAAGGAACTCAATTACTGTGATGCAGTGACAATCATTGTGAAAAAAGCTTCTGGATTTAGTTACTACAGAATAGAGCTGGTGTGTGTCTGTTGCATTAGCATCCTCATGGCAGCTGGCAGTTTCTACAGTTTCGGAGTTGTGGCAACAGGCGCCTCTTGATATAGCACCATAATAGCGGCTGCTCTACCAATCTTTTTTCCTTACGGTAGAAGTGGGTTTCCAGATACAATTATGAAATTATGATGGTTTGGTTACGTTAAGACAACTGGTTGATGTAAGTACAAAAACTACAAGGTTAGTGTTAGTAATAAGATCATGGTTTGGGTAGTGACACACGTTTCACTCTGGACTTGAACAGCCTGCTATGGAGAAGTTGGGTTTTGTGACCCCCAACCAACCCCGTCCTCCTCCCAACAAGGACTTACTCTTACTTGCTTTAAATACAAGACCCAACTCTCACCATATACATATAATGTAAAGTACTAAGGGAAATGACACAGCCAATAATGACATGTTGTTCCTAGTGTCCATTATTATTCTTAATTCAGTGAATGTGGCAGCAGGTGCTGAATGGAAGCCCAGCTCTGCTACACATAAATCCACATGCTCCATGCCCAACTGTTCCTCTCTCTGCATTTATGTGTTTTTTTTATGTTGGGGGAGCCGCAGCTCTGTGAGTGTGATTACACTGACGTGCTCAGTAACTGATCTACATGTCAGCAGAGCACATTAGCAGTAATTTGAGTGGTTTGTCAGCACAGCACAGTGAAAGCTTTACCTAACAGGCTGTTAAATAAGATGTGCATTCAACCTCTTTCTCCATTGTCCTTATTATCAGTTTTGGACTGGGGGCTGAGCAGCTGTGTAGCCAGTCAGGAAGAAAAGCAGCAGGATATTAAAGTCCTTGTTGCTGCTTTATTTTGTCTGTGCATGCATACCTGTGTGTATTTGTTTTCCAGATGATGGGAGATAAGTAGTACGAGCGTGAAAGGTCAGTTATGAATAAAAATCTTCAGCATGACATTAATCAGCTAAAGCTGTGCCTGCTTTCACAGCAAGCAGTCAATAGAGACAATCATCCTGCAGCATAGTGAAAACCTGGCTGGTTCAGATCAGCACACACCATCACCACCATCATTGGAATGCAGATAGGGTTCCCATCTTGCATTCAGCCACAATTAGAAAATATATTTTAGAGAAGTACCATTGTAACACTCTAACACCACTGTAATTTCGTGTCTTGGTGTAGAAACGTAATGAATCATAAAAGTGAGAATTTCTGCTGTTGGAGCTGTCTGTCTCTTACTAAAGCATTGGTCTAGAAATTTACAATACAGTCAAATACAATTAAGACGAATTACTGAAGCAATAGATGAAGAATATTTACTAAATTAGCATATGCACGTAAAAAGTGACAAGAACACACAGTCTACACCCTGCTCTCCATAGAATATGCAGCTTAGCATCTGTGGACTGGAGTTCTGTTAACATTTCTGCAAGACTAAAAGTCTACAGCCACGTAAGTCAGACGGTCACTAAAGTCAAGTTTGTCCTCTGGGGACTGTGTCTCATTTAAAGTAAATCCATCCAATAGTTAAGATACTGTATTCCAGTCTGGTTCAAAATGGTGCACTGACCATAAGGGACATTACCATTCCCTTAAAATCTGAACAGCCAGAGTGTGTACCTTCCCACTTTTTTATGTGTTATGTGTTAGAACTTGCAAATGAAAAGTGTAAGGTTTGGCACATCACAATACCTGTTTGTTCTGTCTACTGTACACACGACCACAGCTGTACTTTCCATACTGGTGGTTTTCACCCATGGTCAGCCCATATTTGAATGCAGTGACCCAATATCAACTGAGCTATCATTACTTTATCCCCTTTGTTTGACTGTACTGACAATACAAGATTTTTATTGCATTGCTCTTCCTTCAACATTGGATCTGTTCATTGTTAATAGCAGACTCTGAGCTGGTTAGTGGGAGGCTGGAGGGATTCTGCAAGTGTCCTGTGCACATCTAGGGGGCTTAAAGATCCACCAGGGCTTTTCATATTATAGAGCTGCAGGCTGGAGGAGGGATGTAGAATTAGTTTCAGTGTCACATTTATTGGTCTGGACTCTTTACTCTGAGCTCTGACAGACTTTAAACTACACCCCAGAATACAGGCACTGTTGTAATAAATGGTTACGTGCTCTCTCTCTCTCTCCTCCTCTGTGTCAGTCTATTGATCCAGGACAGCAGTTCACCTGGGAGCACTCCAACCTGGAGGTTAACAAGCCAAAGAACCGCTATGCAAATGTTATCGCCTACGACCACTCCAGGGTCATCCTCACACCTGTGGATGGTGAGAGAAGCGTACTCAGACATATCAGACAGACATGATGTGGGTTAAAATGAGAGGAGACTCACCTTTCATCCTAATATCTGATTGACATTTCATTTCAATGTGCTTGCTAACTTTTTCCTAACTTATTCCTCGCTGCAGGAGTTCCAGGTAGTGACTACATCAACGCAAACTACATTGATGGCTACAGGAAGCAGAATGCTTACATTGCTACACAGGGGCCACTACCAGAGACGTTAAGTGACTTTTGGAGGACAGTGTGGGAGCAGAGAACCTCCACCATTGTTATGATGACCCGTCTTGAGGAGAAGTCACGAGTGAGCCACTTATGTTTATTACTCTGATCACAATGGTTGATGAACCATGGTTTACATTGTTTTGTTTAGAGTAAAGACCTAAAGCACTGTAAATAGGTACCACTTCTTAAATGGACTTGTCTATTTTCTCACATCAGTAAACAATAAATTAACATCTACAAAAAGGGTACACTAAATGCAAGACAGGATGGCTGGATGAGGAGTGTCCCATTCATCAATAAACTGATGTAGTGCACTAGTTCCACTGGTACAGATCACTCTGCAACTGCTTCACTCTGCTGGTGGATGTGAAGTATGAGGAGCTCACAGCCAGTCACATTGCAGATGAAGGGTAGCAGGACAGGGACAGTGTTCACATGAGTAACAGTGTCTGCCCTCCTTCACATTGGTAATAACTCCGAAACCGAAGGGCAAAACCGAGTTCCACAGGAGTCATTATCATTTGTGAGACCATCAGCCCTCTGCCAGACCCAATAACACCCATCTTTGTTTCAGCCAGAGGTGCAGGAATTATTAGATGCTCTCTGCCCTGTGACCAGGGTAATGTCTGCTGTTGATACCAAAACATAACCTCTGTCCACTATCTCTGATTGTGTGAGGGGACTCGTGGATTACAGTTTCTACGTGCCAAACTCAATGTAATTAATTACAAGTAATTTTGAAACAAAAAAAGGCTTTAGGACGAGTTTTTGTGTAGCTGTGAACAGTACAGGCAGTGGCAGTTTTCAGTACAACCCACAATATGAATGTGATGGACAGAAAATCATCATATGATCAATTTTTCTTTTATTGCTCTTCCTGGAAATAGTTCTTTGCTTGTTCTTGTGAAATAGGCTTCATACTCTGGAGAGCATAAAACTAGACAACAAAACCTGTTGGCTTCTAAAATGAAGTATACAGTAAGCATTTTCCAATGTGATGCTGTTCTCAGAGGACTACATTCATTCTGAAACAAAAAAGATTTAGATTAGCCTTTTGTTATCTGCTGCATCTGTGGTTAAGATTCAGTTAAGCTTTGATATTAAATTACAAGATCATGATGTGGGTTAAAATACCTATTTCATTAAGGTTAGAAACATAACAGAAGACTTGGTTTTAGTTGGGGAACAATTGTGATCATGTTTAAAGATAGTAACATGAAACAGGAAGAGAACAGCAGTCTCCAGAAGGCAATCCTTCCCATGACTTTCCATCCTGTGAGTTCTGTGGTTGTGTAACAATGGCACACTAGTTTTTCAAACTGAAGTCTCAGAAAGCCCTCACCTTGTTGTTTTAAGGTGTTTTAACAAATGATTCTGCTGTTTTTTCTCACATGACAAGAAACTAATGATCAGTACATTTTTCAGAAATCCTGCCCTTTTAGTTCCCTTTAGCAGGAACTGGAGGAAAAGTCGGGGCAACATGAATATCCACCGAACTCTGGCCAGTGAATCACAATCTATTCAGCACTGTAGCACACTGCTGAACAGACCAACAACTTGATTAAACATCTGATTACACCACTGAGTGTGGATAACACTAAATGCATAAATTATTTAATGAGCAGAAACTTTGTTTGTAGAATCCAGAATCAAAGTAGCTATATTCAAGTCAGAGCCAACAGTTTGCATTGCATCGTTTGAATGAGTTGAGTTGAGTTGACTTTTTAAGCAGATGAAAGTGTTACATATTCCAATACTCTGCCAAGTTGTGAGTTCAGAGTGGAAGTGACAGCAGTATATCTGTTTCCTCAGCCAAAGCCCTGTTCCCACTAATGACTATTGATGAGAATGCAGGTAGATAGTGAAGATTTATTATACTACCATGCATTAAGTAGCTCATCTGCCCTGTCAGTTATCTCCAAGAGGAGCTGTCATTTTGCCACCTGAAACACATCATGTCCAAAGAATGTGCTCCCTGTCCATTGTCATGTGCTCATCTGTGTGCTCAGTTTAGCCATGTGAACACTGAACTTACTTATTAAAATGTCAAATACATAATGGCAGGTTACCAAACTATGAAACACTGACACACTTTTTCCAACAAATGCTGCATAACAAATCCATTTACTGTATCATCATTACTGAACAGCAAAACCTCGAACAATGTGCACACACATACGTGATCTTTACACAAACTAAGAGAATCTCTTGATAGTATTGAGCATGTAATTTACATCCTCTACTCTAACACATTTTTGTACGAAGATTTGTACAATATAGAACAATAATTTCAATGGTCATTTCTTGTAGATAGTTGGAGGTTCACAACTTACACATATCTAATCTGTTTTTCAAGCAGATTACCACCAACTAGTTGGCTCATAGACTAGAAAACACAGGCCATTGTATTGTGCCACTGTTGCAATACTGGCTGGTTTCCATAGCTAAAACCCACAAACCACATTCTCCAGTTATTAAAAATCCACATGGCAGTGAAATCCAAATACATTTCCACTACAGCTTAACAACTAATGATACTACTGTTACATAAAAGCAGCATTTAATGTTGTAATGGACAATTGTTACCGAGTGGGAAAACATGCGTTAAAACTTATTACATAAACCACATGCAATTTGACTTGTGAAAAATGTGAAATGTACTGTACTAGAGCTGCAGTGATAACTAGTGTGGGCAAAAGCAGAAATCACACACAATCTGCTGCTCTGTTTTTCACACAATGAAGAAGATGGACATTTCAGCCAGCAAAAAGAACCTCATAAAGACACTATGCTCAGAAAGACATCACTTGAGATGTTGATCCTCGCAGCTTTCCGCTTGTTAAGTGTGACTTAACGTGCAATTTCTGGGTCCAACTCCCAGGCAATAGTCACTATTCACCAGGCATCAGGAAAATGTAACCACTCATTGCCATTGTTGTAACAAATCACAGTGCTCTTGTTTTTCGGTGAGGACAGTCTCTCAGATCCCTCATTAATTGTTTTTTTTCCTGGAACACTTAATGAGCTACAGTACATGTGATTTGCCCAGCTGATGAACCGGCTCTTCACACCTCTCTGACCAAAGGCCATGTGGCCCCGTGCTCAGCCAGAGGCCTCACCAAACAACCTCCACCCCCACACGACACTCGCACCAAGGTTCACGAAGCGTAATCACGCCATCTGTTATGCCAAGCTCCTGCAGCCTGTGGCCACCAGTCCCCTCAAGTCAGCACTGATGTCCAATTGTGTGTTCCTTCCCCCACTGCCATCCTCTGCGTCCATCCATCGCACAGCCAAGAGTGGAATAAGAAATACACTAACCTGGCACACACTGATTGTACCAATTTGTCAGATGACTCAGTCATTTTAATCTGAAGAGCCCTGTGTGAACTCACTTCATGTCCTTTTTGCCCTGCATCACAAAGCTCTGAAATTGCATGATTTTAATTATTTTAAAGCTGCCATTTTATAAAGGATTACTTTATGAACAGAATTGATTCTCAGATAATAAAGTCAAGCTGGTTTTAGTTGCCACAAAAGTAAAATCCAGAGAGCTCATCATGAAACCAGTGGATGCAGCCTTGTTTGTAGCCACAGCAGCCATTTTTTCAGCATGTTTCTCAAAGCTCATTGTCCACTACCTGCTCAGCAACAAATGGCAGACTAGCTGAGGAACATAGTGGAGCATTTAGCTGCTAAAGAGATTCACAAGTAACATGCTGACAGTCGCTGTTGGTTGGGAATTACCAGGTTACAAGGTTACTGGGTTTACCAGGCACTGAGGGCTTCTGCTTACACGCTAACAATGTTCTAGCTCTGCACACAAAGCTGCAACTCTATAGTTGCTATAGATTTTACATTAAATAAAACACAAATTGAACGCCAACTCACTCCATCCATCGTCTGGCTGAGCTATGCTGCAAAGCATGGCTCATTCAGGATAATAACCAAAGATACAAATCCTTCTCACCTCTAGTAGGTTCTTTTCTCCTTCTTGTGTCCCTATAACACCAACAACAACACTATCATCTGTCAAATAACACTTTGCTGTGTGTCTCTTTGCAGGTGAAGTGTGACCAGTATTGGCCTGGTCGAGGCACAGAGACATATGGGATGATACAGGTGACCATGCTGGACACTGTGGAACTTGCTACGTACAGTGTACGCACATTTGCCCTCTATAAGGTGAGAATGCGTTATGTACAGTATAGTAGTGTATAAGATATGTAGTTCAAAGACGAACACTAAAGCTCGTTTCAGACGTATGTACTTCATTAGGTAAACGTAATAATAATAATTTAACAAGTTAGAGTCACTTTTGCAAAGCAGTCATGATGGCAACTGTACAACTCTGTCAGACTTGATGACATTTCCACTTTCACCTAGAGTATGATCCATCCATCCATTTTCAACCACTTATCCAAAGTCAGGTGGTGTTGGTAGCAGGTTCAGTAAGTTGACCCAGAAGACCCTTTCCCCATCCACAGTTTGAAGCTACTCCTGTGATGTCCCAAATTGTTTCCAGGCTAGATGAGATATATAATCTCTCCAATGTGCTCTGGTTCAGAACCAGAACATGATTTGTAATTTTCCATCCAACCCAACCCCAACCCTCGGATACCAATGGCTCCCGTTGGTTCTGTTCAGGTATCTACCTTCTACTTTCAACGTGGTCTGAACTGAAGCCATCACATTAAAAAAAGGCTTGTAAAAGCATGAGAGTAGACATGTGGAGATTAAATGTGTGTCCTGCTCTGTCTTCTACATCACTGTAGTAAATGTACTATATCAATCACAATATAATATAGACAAAATCAATTTAATAAACTAGAAAACACTTTAAAAGAGACCAAATTACTGAGGCAATTCTAATTAGATCACATCAGTCTATAAAAATGATTTTCCCCTTTGTGCTGGAGTGGAAGCCAGAGTAATAATAATAAGAACAAGAAGTATCTGTCCAATAGTCCCTATGTTTAGATTTGTTTTATTCATGTCAACAGTGTGAACGAATCAATGATCCAGCAAAATGCATTAGACTTAATGTCATTTAATGTTTCTGCACAGTCATGTGTTATAGAACAGGCAGCTAAATTTTCAGGCTAATAACGAGAATGTGTGGATGGATTCACTGTTAGAAGCGTTTCAGACTTCAGTGGCAAAAGATCCCTGTGAGAACAAAAAGCTCTTCCTTCTCATTCAACAAATCCCGGGATTGTGACTTATGTGCTCGCACAGAATGGCTCGAGTGAGAAGAGAGAGGTTCGACAGTTCCAGTTCATGGCCTGGCCTGATCATGGAGTGCCTGAGTATCCCACCCCAACACTGGCCTTTCTACGCAGAGTCAAGGCCTGTAACCCTTCAGATGCTGGACCCATGGTGGTCCACTGCAGGTAAACTCTCTCTTACATCAACACAAGCCTTTCAGATGAGAGGCCAAACACCTTCGTCAACCTCAACAATGCCCACTTGGCACTGATTAGCATCTTTGAAGTGATTAATTTGAGTTTCTATTAACAGATATATCTGGTAAGTGGCCAAGAGAAGGCTATGACAGCAGGCTTCACCCCTGACTTCCAGTGTGAACTTTTATTTGCTTTAGATATGATCAAAGTCCCAGAGGAAATGGCTCCTGTATACTTTACCCACAGTTACATAGAAATACTCATACTTTGCTTAAAATGTTCAATATTATTCACTGTCAAGTTATCAGAGTAACTATATCATACCAGAAAACTGCACAGAAACTCTTGTATAATTTGTGTGTAATTTGCACAGTTGCACAACACAGCTGGTCTGTGAAGCTTAATATGAAACATATCAAAGGAACAAGATCTGAGAATGCAGCCCAGTTTTCTTTAGGCAGAATGATCCCTCCCTGCTGTTTATGAGATCTTCACCTCACTTCTTCTGTGGAGTTGTGAGGTGACTTTGGCACCAAATGCCATGATGAGAAGGGCTGAATCAATACACTCACTACACTACATGTCTGGCATGGTACATTTGTTTGTTATGGTGTTGTGAAACCAAATGTAAGTGTAACTAAATGCAACTAAACATACATTTAACAAACTAGACAAATAAATCTTTGTTGCAACCGTGTGTTTGGAGTGTGCCTGTGTTTGTGTTGACTGCTCTGCTTCTGAACTTTCTCTTAGATTATTATTATTATTATGTTTTTTGCTCACTCTGAGAGGTTTTCAACCCACGTGAACGTGTCTTAAAGGTGCAGTGTGTAAGATTTAGGATTTCTAAAGTCTTTCTGCAGCTTGAACCTTGGTTTTTACCATGTTTCCTCTTTGTGCTCCGTCAGCGCCGGTGTGGGCCGGACAGGCTGCTTCATTGTGATTGAAGCCATGCTGGAGAGGATGAAACATGAGAAGTTGGTGGACATTTACGGACACGTGACGTGTATGCGAGCTCAGAGGAACTACATGGTGCAGACGGAAGATCAGTACATATTCATCCACGAGGCCCTGCTGGAAGCTGCAGCATGTGGCAACACAGAAGTCCCCGCCCGCAACCTGTACGCCCACATCCAGAAGCTCACCCAGATCCCCCCTGGAGAGTCTGTCACCGCCATGGAACTGGAGTTCAAGGTATGTACCAACTTTGTAGTGCTTCTTCCAGTATGTGGTGTCATTGCTTGTTTGTGAACAAGTAAATGGAGAAATGACTTTATTATGAGAATAAAATTATTGTTCACATAATGAATATGTTATGAATGTATATGTTTTACTGCATTTTACACATCTATATTTTGAATATGATAAAATGCAGTTTTTATGTTGGTAACTCAACAGTATGTCTGATATTTCATGGCCTCTGTTGCATTCATTTTGACCAGTTTTTTTTCTGTGTCTCACAAATCTCTTATTCCCGTGGAAGTGCAACACTAAATAAGTGGAGAGCCCTTTAACTGAGTGATGCAGTGGAGCCTAGCGAGGAGGAAGGATTTCTATCCTGAGTCTGTGTAACAGTTGAATTCCTTTTTAGAGGGTGAGCTGCAAGAGCTTAACTTCTGAGCTTCAAATGACAGGCTGAAGGAGGGGGGGTGTGCAGGAAACGCAGAGGGAGATGGTGATAGAGTGAACGACAGAGGCCTGGATGTTTGACAGCATAAAGATAACGTCCTGCTGGGTTAGGTGGTTTTACACGGGATGAGCTGCAACACTGATTTACCCACTCCCAGGGGCAAGGAACACCCAGAATTATGCTGCTTGTTTAAGCAGGCAGGACGCCTGTAAATCCGGACAGAGTGTAATTAGGTTTTGATCCTCAGCTCGCTACAAATTTCGTTCACAAGCACTTCTCAAATTGACACTTGCCCTTGCAGTGCAGAGGAATCACATTAGAACCTGTCAGCAAAGCTGCCCCCTGACAAAACACTCTCAGTTTGGCTTGTTGCTTTCAGAAGTTTCATTCTATTTGGTTTGATGTGCACTGGCGCTGTCCTGTCTGTGTGTGTGGGTTTGTTTTGACTTTTGTCTTCAGAATGAGTTTTAACGCTCCACAGCATCCGGCTTTGTTAGCCAGAGAACAAAGAGGATCAGCTCAAAGTGCATCATTTCCATGCATCAATAAGAGTGTTAGCTCCCAGTGGCCTTTAACAACTTTGTTCACACACCACACTCCACTAAGACTGATTGTATTAGCACTTGAAAAGACCGGAGGCGTACAGTGGAGACAGTGGGTGTAGTTGTGAAGCCGCAGTGCAGTCACCTCTGGGCTGAGGATTGGGTGTGTGAGAAACATCAGAGACGGATATGTCCTCCTCCGTGTCTCCGCAGAAACTGGCCAACTCTAAAGCACATACCTCAAGATTCATCAGTGCCAACCTGCCGTGTAACAAATTCAAGAACCGCCTGGTGAACATCATGCCTTTTGAGTCCACCCGCGTCTGCCTGCAGCCAATCAGAGGGGTTGAGGGCTCTGACTACATTAACGCCAGCTTCATCGATGGATATAGGTGAGTCCACAGAAATCATGTCGGTGTGGAATGTGAAACACAGGGACACACAAACAGGCTAGAAACTGGTCTTGGGATGGCAGAAGTCTGCAGCTGTACCTATAATGAGAACAGAGGTGGACCTTTTCTCTGGCAGCTGACTGCAGTAAATTAAAGGCTGACAGGAAGTCCAGTGTTTCACTATCCCCATCTTTTCATTGTGTCACTTGTCAAAACAAATAGGTTTTATTCGCAGACCTGTTAATTCTCTCCTGTCGTTTCCCTCCCGCGGATGACATGCCAGAGAAATGAAGTGATTACTGCAGTATTTCTAAGGCGCCGTTCCTTTTCACTCATGGCCCTCAAGAGACAGTCGTTAGTTTATTCAGAGGAAAAAATGACTTCTTATGAAATTTAAAGGGATAGTTCCACATTTGGAAGTGCACTTTTTCACTTTCTTTCTCTGAGTGGGATGAGAAGCTGCATGTCAGTTTTTGCAACCAGGATGTAGTTAGCCTAGCTTAGCATGAAGACTGAAAGCAGGGGGAAACAGCTAGCCTAGTCGTTGCTAAAAGAAGTCTACTACACATTGATGACTCACTGTTCAAACAACAGTATGAGATTTGATTGATTGTTTGGTTGCCACGGCAACACATGCCGCCACAGCAGCCTCTGACGGATCAAATCTTTTTTGTGTGTATCAGCACACACTGATGAGAAGTAGTCTGTGTCATCTGCTTATGCAACACATACATATGACACGTCAGCACTGATTTTGTTCTGTGTCTCACACTGTAAGCAGCCAATCACAGGCCTTTCAGACAAGCATGCTTTATGAAAGATGTAAACACTAATTGGACGTATGTTCCAGTGCACTAGCAAAGTAAAGCAGAGGCTAATGAATCAGGACTTCCCTTTTTACTTGAAGTCAGGGCGGGTGTGTCTCGTCAGCTCCTAATGATGTCCCCCGAGCACCCCCACCTATCAGAGGATGGGGAAGCAGGCAGGGGTGCCCTGTAATTCCTCTCTAATTCCTGTTGCAGTAATTACGAGTGGAGTGAGACACAGGGAGCCCCGGCGCTCTCTGAGCTCAGCCTCTAAACTGCACAGCGTGGATTAGGATAGATTAAGGTGAGGGGGGATACACATGATTATGATGATTAGTGAAGGTGTCAAGTGACCTCTGGGTATATCATCTGTAGTCAATCACCTCAGACAGAAAGCCCTGCACCAGTCTATCATTACCTTTACACAGAGAAACAATAATTACATTTTACTAACACTCCCTTCAGGGGACTCTGTTAAATGTGCAACTGTAAATTGGCTTAAATGTGACTAAATGAAAATTCTATTATTATTTTGTTATCTATTAAATGTTCTACTGTATAACTTTAATTGTTTCTATAAGTTATGATTTATTATGATTTATCCAGATGATCTAAACCATCATTTAGAATAAGTGCAGCTGAGATGTGGTAGAAGTACACAAACTCAATAAAATACAAATCAATAAAAGTGCAGGTACTAGCCTACCTCACTACAGATATAAGTACCACTTCAAATAGTTTATCCAGGTTAAAATACAAAATACAGTATATGCTTTAAAGGTTCTAAGTTCAAAAGTACAACTATTCCACTAAGAAAACACTGTAAGCAGTATTTAATTTGATGCTGTTGAGTCTAGTCCATTTTTAACAAAATCTCAAAGCTGAAAATTATGGCATATAAAGCCTGGATGAATGGATGAACTTAAAATACCTGGTGACTTGTGTGGAACAAAATCAGCACAGCTGGTCAAGATGCAGCAGATTTTAAGCACTTCATGTACTGACGGGTGGTTAAACTATAATAATGCATCATCATTTATTAGCTTTTATATAAAAACAAATCGTCTGCAAAATTAACTAGTAAGTAAAGCTGTAAAATAAATATCACTGAGTAAAGTACTTCAGAATTTTACATAAATACAGTACTTAACTTACTTGAACAGGAAAAGTCTGTGCACACAACTACAGTAAAAACGGCAGGCAGGAACCTGTAAATGTTTCTGGAAGAGATGCCAAACTACCCTCACTGCTTACGACTGATGAATTATGGCCCAGACTATGAACATAGGGAGTGAACTGTGAACTAAAAGTGAAATTCTACTGTACTTGAACAGCCAGATGTAACTGTATTCATATGTAGTCTACATTCAGTTGTGCTCCATTAGACAGCAAAACATGTTTTTCCTACTCTTTCCTTAAACAACAGAATAAAGCATCCTTCAGTCCCCAGGTGACATGAGCTGAATGTGGCTACCCACACAGTCAACTGTCAACTGTACTGTTCTGCACATACATGTTAACATCAACAACCACAACAATCCGCCAACCAAGTATTGTGTTTGTATCAAACCCTGGTATATGTCATCTGCTCTACTGTTGTCCAAGAAGTAACAACTAACACATCAGTTAACCACACTGTTTGACAGAGGGACACCAAATGTGCATTAATCCGCCACCGAAAATAGTTCCAAAATCATGCACTGTTTTTTTCAGCCACAGATTCACTTCTCTAATTAGGAACATTAGAGGATAAATCCATCCTGGTAGAGTTTGACTTTCAGTATGTTTTTCTTTATTAACCACCTTCACAATGTAGTCTCATTAGCTGTTTAAGACGCTTCTTGGTTCTCATTAGCAGCCAAACTATTTGTTTGCTTAAACCCACATGATGCAGTTTTCTTATTCAGCCTCTCATATCTGACCTTAAACAAGCCCATGCAGCATCTATATTGCTGCTGGTCAGTGAGCAGTGATGAGCCGGACAGCCAGCAGCTATAGTGAGAGCACTGCCAGAGGCATCCGAGTTCCAAAACACTGCAAAACACTGCAGCTTTGGTTTCTCAGTTTATATTTGCTTGTTGTATTAAGTATTCAAATAATAGTTCCAGTGGTTGTTCCACAGAGGTAAAGCTGAGAGCAGGAGAGGGGCGGACACACAGACAAAAACAACAGCGCCTCCAGCCATCATTGGCACACAAATGATAGAGCACTGATGCATACAGATAACACCACCAACCTCTCAGTATGTGTGCTGCAGTAGCACTCAGGCACATAGGCTTAAAAGAATTAGCCAGACCTTTGTTGGATGGTGTAATGCTGCCCCCTCATGGTGCTCTCTTCTCTAGTGGACCGCCTGCAGCCTGGCTGAGCAGCTGGGATGGCATCTGTCATTTTAACAGTGCTGTTAAAAAAAGGTCTGTGTTCAAGCAAAAACCATTTAAATATCAGTGCATGCATTTGCAACAGCTGATTCATCAAATTTACTTTAAGGGGGGGGGGGGGGGGGGGGGGTAAAAATAAAAA
>JAUMHL010000021.1:823538-850810 GCA_032362345.1 Sandelia bainsii | reverse complement strand
TGATCTCACGAGGTTATCGTTGCCTACGTAGGCATGACGTCAGAGCAAGTCGGCGTCAAGTCGGACAGAAAACTAACTGGCATGCACTGCGCGCCGATCACCAGTGATCGAATCTGCGCAGAACTTGCTCATCTCGAACGAGCCTATTCTTACCTAGTGATAATCTTAATTTCCTGTCTCCTGTGTAACTAGATCAGTAGAGCAATATTACAAGGAAGTGTACAGGGTCAGGTACAGAGTCCTGTATGACAGCATGGAGGACAGAGTCAGGTGCAGTGAAGTTGTGAATACACTGCCAACAATCATTGGTCCAGAGAGAGCTCCTTTCTGTCTTTGTGTGTGGAGGAGAAGAGAGTCTGTTTCCAAGCTTCTTCAGAGGATCATTGACATACTGAAGCCATGTGCTGCACTTCCATCGGACAGCATAAGGTCATCAAGAGCTCTCACTAACTCTGTGGTAAACTCTCTACAGTTTGCATGAAATTACTGCTGTGCCTATTGCTGACCTTTAAAGTAGGAAGCAAAAAGATACTATCAAGGTGCAATGGAGCAGAAAAGTCTGCTGAATGCTTGGGTGAAAAGGAGGCCAGAATGGAACTGACATCAGCACAGGAGCAACAACAGCATTAATTGCAAGATCTTGCACAAAGTATCAAGAACAAGTACTCCGTTGTTTGTTGTATTAGACTAAACAACATGAAAAATGAAAGCAAGGTGATAATATCAAATTGTTGTTTTTTTGTCTCAAGGACCAGTACCAACTGTGCTACCGGGCTGCTCTGGAGTACCTGGGAAGCTTTGATCACTATGCAACATAACCCCACCCATAAGGACACCGTCAGAAGAGTTTCCTCTGAGCCATATCCACTCAGCCCCTTCAGCCCCTGTGGCCTGATGAGGAAGTTACGAGGGGCGCTGACGAGGAGGTGACCGCAGCAGGACGAGGAGAGGGCACAGGGTGACCTCCTCCTGGACCGGTGCCATGATTCCACCACAGACCCAACACCAAAACCTCCCAAAACCCAACCCTGAAAGACTCGTAGTCATGCCTCATTCTGATTCTTGACTGAATCTTCCAGTCGCTCCCGTTTCTGCCCGCTCCTAACAGCAAAAAATATTTTTCTGCTATTTTCATTTATATTCATCATTATGACATTATGACTATTTAGAATTTATTTTGTAATCACTTACACTGGTTATTATATGTCTTAATGGGTCTTTTTTTTATTTGCTTATCTTTGTATTATTTTTATTAGCACAAAGGACATGTATTTCCAACATGCTCCAAAATTAATATTGGAGCACTCATACTCACAGCTGCTAATAATTTTGTACCATATCTATAATATTCTAATGTTATCATTACTTGGCTGGTTTTATTTAGGGGGAAATGTGGGTTTTGACTTCTTGTCTTGACATCCAACAGAATGATGATGATGATGATATCTACCAAACAGTTGAAATAAAAAGATAAAGTTTGTGAACTACTGTATGAAATAAACCTGTGGATATAAACATGCAAAGACTATTCACATCTGAACAACTGCGAGCATGAGATTCATTTGTCCATGACTGATTTTCTCACAGCCATCAGAGGTCTGGAGGCGTCCAGCAAAACACACAGGAAGCTGATGGAAAGATTGCGTGCGCCACAGTTTTCACATGCCCTGTTAACGTGGACTCAGGTAGACTAGGAACAGTGTGACCAAATACAGATCACCTTCTTCCCACAGAACATCCCAGTTTATGACAAGAAGGTTTCTGCAGAGTGCATTAGACTAAGACTCAACACTGAACTTGAAACCTTCTTTCCATCAAAAAATCTAATAAAAAGACCAAAACCAACAATGCATTAGCACATCTCTGCATATTCTCTGACTTACCCATCAGTGGCTCTTAGCACTCACCCCACTGCTTCCTACTGAAAACATACATCTGTTTTTTACTTTTTAAAAAGGATCAGTAATTTCCTACAACACTGCAGCAACACAAAACTGTTGCTCATAACAGCAGCAGATTGTGCTCTACTAGAAGCATTTAGGGCAGCAGGACAGTGTGTGTGTGTGTGTGCGCGTGCTTGCGTGTCTGTTCATGGTAATGAAGGAACATCTCATGTATTAATGTTGCTCTATGGCACAGAGCAAGAAAACTAATAATAGCCTAAATCCTAAAATGTCCAGGCCAACACAGTTCACAGCTGGATAAAGTGCAGTCCAGATGTGGTCATGCAAACAGAGTATGAACACTATTACATAATGGAGCACAGGTACTGCACCCAGCATGGCTGACATCACACAGGACGGTGATTTACTGATACCTTTCTGTTTGCAGAGACAGAACACTGGATACCCGTTCATGATATATAACAGCTCAGCTATTTGACCACTGTGTTGCAAATGGACAGACGTGTAACTGAGAGCAGCATCAACGACCTCTGTGGTTTTCACTGTTCGAGATGACAAAGGGAGGTGGTTTTGGATGAAGTGGATCATATAAAGGATGCATTTCAGTTGTGCTATAAGAGTTCTATCTGTTGTATACATGACGTGTTTTCTATTTGTTAATAAAAAGCAGACACAAATGTCTTGAAAACCTTGATGTTAATAAAGTTGAATAATTGGGTTTTTCATAATGTGGTGGATTTCTTTCTTAGCTCTTAGTTTTTTTTCCTCTCCTCTGTTGCCTGTTAAGAGTCTCAGATTAGCAGTGTTTCACATTTATGAGGACAGTTGTGAGTAAATGTTGATGTGAGTCCTGAAAGAGGGTTTTATAGCCTGCACAATACCTGCAGAATACATACAAGAGCTCTTCTCAAGTGACATTTTTTGTAATGAAAAACAGTAAGTTAGTGGAAACATCTCACTAGGAACACTACAAGACTAAATGTAAAACTGCTTATTATGCATTATGGTTCATGTAGCACTGATTTATCGACTTTACGTGGTGTAGTCCATAACAATGTGTCATATTTGTTTTGTTTTATATGAAAAATCTTTAAAGGAGCAATAGGCAGTAAGTATTTAGTAACATTAAATAGAAATACTCAAGTAGGGATATCAAAGCTGTCTTTAAGAACAGTGCATGAATCCATGCACTTAAATCCTCTTTCATAATAATAGGCCTGGTGTTCCTGACAGTGTGGAGACATCTGATATCTGTTGCACCACCTGAGTAGAGTTGTTGTTGTTTTTTAGCATTTTTTATACATATAATAATTTGGCTATAAAATAAAAAGAGTCTAAAAACAGAGTATGTTTTAAAAGTTAAATACATGTTTGAGTCTTCCAACAGATCTTTCCTGCTTCTCTAGTTCAGCTCTGATGGATGTAGAGCACTGTCTAAAATGTCACTCACATAACGACTTGCTCCTTGCTCCACAGGTGTTCTGTGGGGTTGAGATCTGGTGACTGTAGCCACTTATTTTTCATAATCATCACAGCATTCAGTGAGACCCTATGTGATTATTTATTTTTAATTTGTCACCTGTCTATATTTTTTACAGTAGGCAGACATCACAGAGGTAGGCATTTCTTCTATTATAAACTACACTACACAGGATTTACATTTGTTTTTATTCATTTGTGTGGCCCGGCTAGCTCAGTCGGTAGAGCATGAGACTCTTAATCTCAGGGTCGTGGGTTCGAGCCCCACGTTGGGCGCGGTGTCTTTTTCTAGAGGAATATGGTTGGAACTGCAGTAGCGATACAATCTCTAATAACAAACTGCTGAGTTAGTTCACAAGATGCTCAGGACATTAAAGGGATAGGTGGACAGATAGTTCGTTCTCCTTCGAAGTTTATTTCTCTAAAAAACTGCTTTGGATAAAAGCTTCAGTCAAAAAAGTATCTGTGAAATATAATGAAACTGGAGATCCGGTTAGTTATTTAAACAACAGTGGCTTCAAGCGTGCACTATAACTTGACAAATTAATAATAATGCTAATAATAATAATATATTAGAATTTCTCTCTGTGTTCTTAATCTTGGATAATAATAAATTCTGGTGCAGCTTCATTTATTGGTTGATCTTTTTGCAATTAGCATATGATGCATGCGAGCTGGTGAACAGGGCGCTGTGATTGGCTGGAGGACGGCAGAGGCCCCGCCCCTCTGAGTTCCGTGTAAACAAACACACACTGGGCATGCGTCACTGGAATAATGGAGGACTGTCTTCTTTACCCGGACTGATGATGTCTGTATTTCTACTCTATTACCTGTGATCTAAGAAAAAGCAACTCGTCTACATTTCAGCGTGTGTAAGTTAATGTTTGAAACTTTAGAAACAGTTCGTTTGTTGGAAAGTAAGAGTAACTCTTAAGTTTGTGCACAATAATCTGACGGTCAGCAACAAGCCGTGTTTGCTATTTGGTTAGCAGGAGGCAGCTGTCAGATCCGAGTCCGCTACACACTTAACGGCTGCTTCTGCTTTCTATACATTAACAGCTGGTTTGAAAGGCAACTTGCATTGTCTGTAAATGTTCACTACTTGCTGTTTACTCTTAAATATGACAGTAGTATGGTTGTTTGTTGACTACACTTTTCATTTCTTAGACGCAGAAAAAGCTATCTTGCAGTTAGCATGTTAGCTAGCGGACTAGCTAAATATTTTTTCGGAGGAGCATCGCTGTCAGTGGGCCACGGTGTGTGACTGACGTGCCGTTCAGCCAATCAGTGCCCCGGGATTGTGTACCAACCACGGTTGTATCCAATCACGAGCTGACCCTCAAACCCTCAAGGTTTTGCTTGTACACTCCGTAAAGTTAAAGTTTCAAGAAGTGCGAAGAGTATGTTGCTCGTTAATTACCGATTACGCATCGTCTCAGTTGGTTAACTGTGCAAGAACAGATGCTTGTAATGCAACAGTACACAACTCATGTTGTCAAATTGGAGGCTTATTGTACCGCAAGTGTTTATTAGCATAGTAGCCTCGGGGGAACTTGGTTGTTTGTAATATTAGATCAGCATTGCCTTTGTGTACAATGTTGGATAAAGTATTTTTGAAGTTGAAGTATAAAGCTTTCAACTATCTGAAGTTGGGCAATAAATGATCTTCTGGGTCTCCATTTCAGTTAAATCCAAATATGGTTCTGATCAGGTCCCGATTTTACGTGGTTGGAGAGAAACTGAGAAATTGGCCTTCTTAGTATTTTTGCAAATAAAATATATGTTTCACAAATCAGAAGCTGGGTCTCTGGAGTCTGCTTGTTAATGTACCTCAGGTTTTACAAGTCAGCAACTAGACCAGGTCTAATGTGGTCTGCATGGAGAAAAGCAGTAAAATGTCTCTTTCCCACAAAGCTTCCACTTTAGAGATTTAAGTCTTTTAGTGGTCTTTAGTACTACAGTAGTAGTAGTACTGTAGTCTGAAGAAAAAGTAGTGAAATTGGTGAAAAAGGTTTTTTCAAAGTGTCACAAATCTGACAAGGCTTATCAGTGTTAATGCTTTTACTATGATGTTTAAAAGAAATTCAGTAACTAAGTGATGTAGCAACAGAGAACTCGTCTCCTAACTTTCCCCTTAACTCCAGAATTGCAGGACAACTTCAGCAGTGTGTTTGCTGCTGTCATGTGAAGGCACAGGACTGATGCAGATTCAATTGACCCAGACACTGACTCTGAAGTTTTCATGATGATGTTTTTGTTCTCCACCAATCAGAGTTAAGGCCAAAGTACAGTCCGAAGATGACGACGGACACACCAGCCCAGAGTGTGGCCTCCAGGATAATGACGTTCACTCCCTCCAAAGAGGAGTTCAAGGACTTCAGCCGGTACATCGCCTATATGGAGTCACAAGGAGCACACAGAGCTGGAATGGCAAAAGTAAGTAGGGTTGTCGGGTTATCATGATACACGAGGTCTCATGCAAGAACATTTTCTTATTCTTGTCTTGGACATGCTTGTTGTAAATCACTTATTCCAGATTGTTCACGAGGAGCTGCAGCTCCATTAACATAACCAACAACCCTAAACTCTCCATATACAGTGCTGTGAAAAAGTATTTGCCTACTTCCTGATTTTTTTATTTCTTTGCATTAATTGTCACACTTTGTCACATCTGTCCAAACCTGCCTGGCCCTATGTGAAAAAGTAATCACCCCCCTAAACCTAATAACTGGTTGTTCCACCCTGGTTGGCAACAACTGCAATCAAGCTTTTGTGATAACTGGGAATGAGTCTTTCACATCACTGTGGAGGATCTTTGGCCCACTCTTCTTTGCAGAATTGAGCCATGCTCGAAAAACCCTCCAGAGGGGCTGAATTAAAACGCTCCTAACCCACCTGTGTCACCGGTGTACAAATGTAGAAGCTGCTGGGATGTAATATATCAAGAAAATCACAATGGTTGGATGCTGCTAGCTACCATTGTATGGCATACTGCAAACAGCCAATATGACAATATATTTTTTTTATTATTTTTGTGTCAGTATATCAGTGTAATTACACACACTTCAGACAGTAAATTGAACTTACTGTACATGTCTGTGGCAGTAATTTAAAAGCCAGTGAGGGCCCTTTTTTCCCTTTGAACTGATAATGGTAAACAAGTTGGGGCAACTGGAATGATTATTGAAGTGTAGCTGATATCTCGATAGCATCAGTAGAGCATCAGAGAATCATGCAGTCTGATGTTCTTCTGTTGCAGGTTGTTCCACCTAAAGGCTGGAAACCGCGACGAACATACGATGACATCGACGAGCTGGTGATTCCTGCTCCCATTCAGCAGGTGGTGACCGGCCAGTCGGGACTGTTCACACAGTACAACATCCAGAAGAAGCCAATGACGGTTCATGAGTTCCGCAAGACCTCCAATCTGGACAAGTCAGTTAATATATTTATAAATATGTGCTAATACACATTTGACTGTAAGATTAGTCTAATTTCTGTAAATTATCACTTTGGCTTTCTCCAGGAACTTTTAAATGGTTTGTACTGAATCTCTCAAAACATCTCTCACTGTAGGTTCTGCAATCCTCGATATGCAGATTTTGATGAGCTGGAGAGGAAGTTCTGGAAGAACCTGACCTTCAACCCACCTCTTTATGGGGCTGATGTCAGTGGAACGTTGTATGATCCAGTGAGTGGTCATATGTTTATAACGGCATTGTGTTAAATCTTTCAGTTTGATGCTCACATACTCAACCACATAATTGACCGTGCATGATGAGCTAAACATGCTGCTTGTTATAATCAGTGTTACCATGACTCAGCCTCTGCTGAACTCTTCCTTTGCAGGATGTGACTGAATGGAACATCGGCCATCTCAACACCATTCTGGACATAGTGGAGAACAACAGCGGGATCAAAATCAAAGGAGTCAACACACCATACCTCTACTTTGGGATGTGGAAGAGTGCCTTTGCATGGCACACTGAGGACATGGATCTGTACAGCATCAACTTCCTGCACTTTGGAGAGCCCAAGTCCTGGTACAGTGACTGATGCACACTCACACTGGTCAACCACTTCGCATACTTTGGCTTGGATTGATTCTTTTCAGCTTCTCACTGCTGCAACATCTGTTTAACAAATACAACAGATCTAACTTAACCATTATCCTGCAGTTCCCTTTATTAACCGTCAGAAACCTTATACAGTGCATGTGTAATTTATACTATTCAGTGATCACACATACTATAAACTGTAGATTATAAACAGTATAGACACATCTAATCAACAGCAGTGACTGAACAGGCACAGGAAAAAGCAACGCTCATATACAGTATGTCTGGCCTCTTTTCCAAGCTACCCTAACCAAGCTGGTTTTATTGCTATTTTAAAGGTCGACCCCCACAACTGAACACAAAAAGATAAGCAAGGAAGTATGGCAAGTAGATTGAATAAGTGAGAAGCAACAAAACATAACAGTCAAGCAGAAATAATTGAACTTCTCTGACTGAGTCTGGGCCTGTTTTAAAAGATAAAACTCACATTGAACTTCTTTTACATGTTTTGTGTTATTGAGAACTGTTTGGTGGTCCCAGCTGTAAGGTACTACAGTCATTTGTGACATGTTTGCTATACGTATCCTTGAGATCTGTTTACAACCTTTACACAAAGTATGCAAACATCATACTGTGTTTGATTATTTGTACTTTTGTTGCTCCTCAGGTATGTTGTTCCACCAGAGCATGGGAAAAGACTTGAACGACTTGCAAAAGGTGGGTTGTTGCAGAGCTCCAAAATGGATTCTAAAGTGCGACGACCTGCATTCATCATGTTTGTTTTAAATCACGTCATGTACATTATTCTTTTTCTAATTTCAACCAGTCAGTGTCATGCGTCTCTGCAGCTCAAAGGTGCCCCCAGTGAACTTCTATGCTTTATACAAAGTACCACATAGACCACAACAGCAAAACATATCCCGTTTAACAGTTGAAATCATGATGTCTGAACACAACCAGAGAGGAACATGTGTACTGATGCTCTGGATGGTTTCCTGTATATACAGGTTTCTTCCCTGGGAACGCTCAGAGCTGTGAAGCCTTCCTGCGCCACAAGATGACTTTAATTTCACCCTCAATCCTAAAAAAATATGGTATACCATTTGAGAAGGTGAGCATTTCATTATTTAGTGCTGGCTTCATGACATTGTGGAGAATAAAGAAACTCAGTTGTAGGTTTAACAAGACATGAAATTGTTATGATGAGAAAAAGTGTTAAATGTTTAAGCTACAGTGGTCTATGAGCATCTTTAATGTTGTTTTTTTATTCAGGTCACTCAGGAGGCCGGGCAGTTCATTGTGACATTCCCCTTTGGTTATCACGCTGGGTTCAACCACGGCTTCAACTGTGCCGAGTCCACCAACTTTGCCACTCAGCGATGGATTGATTACGGCAAACAGGCGACACTGGTACACTTCAGCAGCTGTTCATATGAATCTTTTGTTGTGCAAAGGTTCCTGCTGCTTGATCTACAAACCCCCTTTCCAGAGAAGTTGGAACGTTATTTATAATGCAGTAGAAACTCTCATCAATGATTTGTCAATTCATGTGAACCTTGAGTATTTATCTGACAAAAGTACAAAGAAAAAAATGTCAGTGTCTTCACTGACCAACTTAACCATGATTTGTAAATACACAGTGATCAAATTTAGAGTTTGTTGCTGCAGCACAGACAGAGTCATGTTTACCACTGTGTTACATCACATTTCCTTTGAATCAAAACTGAGGATACTAACTGTTGCAATTTTGTAAGTGGAATATTTGTGGATACAAGACTTACAAGACTAATCAACGGTTCATGGTCTGATTGTGCTCTTGATTTTTAATAGATCAACAGAAATAGGAATTTACAGTGCATCTGCACAGAATTGATCCTTGTTTCACTTTGCATTTCTGGATGCAGTGACGGACTGTGTTAAGTGACAACAGTTTGCCAAAGCATGTGACTATATTTCTCATAGTAGCAAGACCTTTTCTCATGCAGTGCCGCCTGAAGACTCGCAGGTTACACATATTCAGCAGGGGTTTCTGCCCTTGGCCTTTACACGCTGAAGTTTTCTCCAGAGTCCCTGAATCTCTTCAGTCTTATGGACTGTAGATGGCGATATTACAATATTCTTTTTGAACTAACTGACCGTTCTCTCACAAAGTACTGAGCCACAACCCATCTGCTTGCAGAGACTGAGCCTTTGGTGAATGTTCTTTTTATACCCTCACCTGTTACCAGTAAACCTGCTGATTGTAGAATCATCCGGAACAGTGTTTTTCATAAACTTTTCAGTCTAATTCCAGACTGATAGAAGACCTGATATACTGTGAATAATAATGAACAAGTAGAAAAAAAGAGACATTACATACTGCAATAGAGATCCAAGCTCAGCACACTTTCTGATGTAAATTCCCATACTCATGTGCCAAAGAATAATTGTGTGACCATGGTAATGGGATATCTGGGATTGTTATATACTGTAGATCACATAAACAGATTGTGAGATCGCTGTCTTGACACTTCCTGTGATCAGCAGATGGATTTAATGACTTTTCACTCCACAAACACAAACACACCACTTTTCAACTGGTCCTCGTGCTGGTGTTTACTGCACGTCACACTTATTCAGTTTCACAGCAGCTTCAGTGACGGGCTGTTGAGCCAAAGGTTTTTTTGAACCACCAAAGTTCCATTGTTCATGTAAGACAGTTTGATTTATGTGTCCATGTTTGAAAGGTTCATCCTCTGGAGGTGCTCAGTAATTCGACTTTTACA
The DNA here is from genome assembly GCA_032362345.1 of Sandelia bainsii. Lineage (NCBI taxonomy): Eukaryota > Metazoa > Chordata > Actinopteri > Anabantiformes > Anabantidae > Sandelia > Sandelia bainsii. Next base: position 840,604 of record JAUMHL010000021.1, on the reverse strand, counting down.
GTTCAAGTCAAAGTAAACTTTATTGTCATCTCAGCCATATACATGTCTACAGTGAGACGAGACGACGTGGCTCCAGTTTTTACACAGTATAAAAACAGTATCAAAAATGTAAAGTATAGAAATATAAAAAGGCACATAGAATAAACATAAATAGATAAACTATAAATATAACTAAACTAAAATGAGTACAAGTTTTCTGACGGAAAGGTGGTTGTAGAGAAGACGTCATGGGCCCCTCACATTCTTGGGGTCATTCTCGTGGAACTAAATGCTCACATAGTTAAACACGAGCCAGAATATCAGACTTGCTTCAGAGAATACCATCAACCCCAGCAACGAATGCAGCTGTCCCCTATGCATTGTTTCACACTGCTCTAACTTCCACAGTTAATACCTGAACTAAAAAGTTTCCTCTGTGTTTTGCTTCCAGTGTTCATGCCGTCAGGACATGGTGAAGATATCCATGGATGTGTTTGTACGTAAGTTTCACCCCGACCGTTACAAGTTATGGAAGTCGGGAAAAGACAATGCTCCCATCGACCACTCTAAGCCCACACCAGAGGCTGCAGAGTTTCTGAAGGCAAACAAGACTGAGCCTTCAAAAGAGAGTGCACGTGAAGCTGAGTGTGAGGAGCCTGTTCCCCCTGTCCAGGAGGACAAAAGGTCTGGTTTCACACTTGCTACTAATTCATCTCTACATTAATTGGTTGTTGTACTGTGGCTGTGAATTATCTTTTTGTTTACCTCTGCCAAACAGAGGCCAGTACTCACTCTCTTTACTCATGTCTCCCATGCACCAGTCCAAAGACGGGGACAAAGCATCAGCTTGAAGCTGCTGAAGACGTGAAACCTGAGCTAACCCTGCTGGAGCCTCAGGAGGTGGAGCAGAAGAAGGCCAAGCTGTCACACAAAGAGTCTCCAACTAAACTCCCCGTCAGGCCAGGTAAAACCTGCTTTACCTGCATCGTAGTCATCAGTAGTATCAGTAATTAAAGTGATGTTTATAATGTCTGTATTATTCTTGCAGAGACAGTAAAAATAAAGCCTAAGAAGGAGAAAGACATCAAGCCACAGTCTAAATCTCAGTCCAGGACCAGCACTAAGAAAACGTCAAACAGACGAAGCCCATCAAAAAAAGACAAGAATGGCCTGTTGGCTGCAGACATCCGTCCCCCTGAGCCCGCTGAGAGCCAGGTGGTGGCTCCGTGCTCCGAGGAGGGCGGCGGCGAGGAGCCTCAGCTGGGCAGCAGCTGCAGCCCCGCACACCAACAGTTTCAGAGGACTCTGAGTCCTGCAGACGTCCTGCACGTCCACAGCTATGCCAAAGGAGACTACGGAGAGGGAGAAGCCCCGGCCAAGGAGGAGAAGAAGAGTGAGAGTAGTGACAGCGAGACGGAGAAAGACAACAGACTTGTGAGTAGATAGAGACGTTACACACAGCTCCTACTGTAAAACTGTGACTGTTGTGTGCACTTTACTGTTTAACATGTTGTCCATCCATTAGTCCTCTGGATAAAATCCATATGTTAAGAATCCATGTTATTCATGTTTGTCTTGTCACTAGTCACTTGTTTGCATCCTTACTTATTGACCTGAACTCATGCCTGCTCACTATCCCGTGTTTAATAAGCCAGGTCTTTAGACTCATTGGATAATTCACATATATTTTAACAAAACAAGTTGCACCAGTTCAGTTTCTCGTGTATGGTCTGAATATTTGTTCGTACATAATTTATGCAGGCCGTTAAAAAGTTTTTGTTCAGTTCAGTTCTGGTGCTTTTGTTCTATTTCTACTACCTTCTTCAAAGAAATGCTAAAGAAAGAGGATGGTACATCTACTTTATGCTGCTGATGCGGCTGCTGCACACACACTCACTGTATGTCATACAAGTCCAGCTGTGCACTATGTTGAAAGCACAAATTGCTTTGGTTACGTTTAGTTGTGAATATTAGTGAACCATATGAATAACTGGTCAGTAGCATTTATAGAGGAGAAACACTGCCAATAATGGAACATCACTGAAGTCTGAAAAAACATCATCTAAACACAAACTAAATATGATGACTATTCACTATGATGGATTATCTATGTGGTCTAAACAATAGGTCTGTGAGCATGCAGAAACTCTCAACTGCCAGGATGATCTTTTACAACAACTGTAGCTTCTACTGACTGTTTGTGTTCTCTCCAGCAGGTGGCAGAAGAAGAGGCTGCAGATGCAAAGCCAGAGAGTGATCTAGGGCAGCTGCCAGGCCACCATCCACTCATAAAGGATGGCATGAGTGATGAAGGTCAGTCACATCAGCAGTAACAGCTTAAGTGGGATGCCCCATCATCACACTAAACTTGAACTTTAAGTCTTTAACTTTTTCTCTCTGGGTGTTATTTGATGTGTATGTTCACAGAGACTCCAGAGGAGCCACCCCCAGTAGAGGAGGGTGGTCTGGAAGGGGAGAGCTGGGCTAAACCTCTGGCTCACTTATGGCAGAGCAGACCTCCCAACCTCAAAAAAGAGAGGGAGTACAACCAGCGTGTGGGCTCCAAACTGCCGTACTGCTCCGTCTGCACGCTGTTCCACACATACCAGCAGGTAAACTCCCAGACCACACACTGCACAGACCAGCAGGTGCCATGGAAACGCATCCTGCTCATGAAGTATGAAATAACTCTATTTGTCATCATTATTTATGATGATGTGATCTTAGTGATCTAAGTTTGTGGGTTTCTTCGTGATGCCTGCTGGTGTCTTTGCTACATTTAAGTCCAGTGGATCAGTGAGTTGTTACAGGATCAAAGTTGTCTGTTCAGAGCAGGATAGTGCTTGTTGGATGGTGTTGTAAACTTCATGTTGTGTCCTGTGCCTGCTGTCAGACCGAATGTGCGAACAGCGTAGACAGTCCCGTCATGGTGGCTGGTGGGCGGATGCGGACCAAACCTCTGATCCCAGAGATGTGTTTCACCACCACCACGGAGGAGGACTCAGAGCGGGAGGAGCAGCCCATCACGCCTCATCTGGAAGAAGACGGAACCAGCCTCCTCATCAGCTGCTCTCAGTGCAGCGTCAGAGTCCACACCAGTCAGTACACAAACACTGGGAACCTCACACATCTCATTTACTCACTTATCCTCTTTTGCACAGAAATACGTGTAGACAGCAGTTCTTTGACACAACACGTGCACTGACCAAACCTTGCCTGTGGGTGGCAGCACATGCTAACACGTGAGACTGATTACTCCAGTGTGTCACACTGTCTTTGTGTTTGTGTATTGCAGGCTGTTATGGTGTGGATCCAGCCAGTGTGAGCAAGGAGTGGAAATGTGCGCGCTGCAAGGCCAACGCCATGACTGAGGTCAGTGAACACATCATGCATTGCTGCTTAATCACAGCCTCCTTTGTAATTCAGTGACCAGTTTATGTGTGAACTAATCCTCTCCAATAATGAGAATTATTTGTCCTGGTATTGTTCTACACCTATTGTTGGTCACAAATCACATATTCCAAAATATAAAATTTAATACAAGTCAGTAGCTAATAAGGGTGTAACTTCTTTGTTAAGGGGTCGTGTTGTACCTACACCAGCTGAAGTGTAAGTACGCTTCAGGGATAGGATGTCAGTGGAGACAGCACATGAGGATGATAAGAGCTGTTACTGGCCCTGCGTGTTTTCCCCTTCATGATTTTGATGCCGGTGGAGTTTGTTGACAGTGAAGACAATACAAAGGAAGTAAAAAGAGCAGTGGTTGCACCACAAACACTGTGCTTACAGAACCCGTTTCAGCCACTATAACGAAAGCTTTGATTTCACTGCCCCATTTGCTGCTGTGTTGAGCCACAACTCCTGTAGAGGTGGTTGGAAGTGTTTAGTTTCAGAGAGATCATTTCAGTCTGTGTCACAGCGTGCTGTTGTAACGGGATTATTCACTGTAGCAGCCACATCCTCAGCAAGGTCTTAATGAGACGGCTGCTGCTGCTCACAGAAATCCAGTGTTACACACATTTGGCAGCGTGAGAAGTGGCAGTAAGTTCAGTCGTCTGGAGTTTGACATGGAAGCTTTACTACTGTTACCACTCTAAACGTAGATTGTGTTGAACTAGAGAGGGTTGTAGGAGTACAATACAGCTGTAAATATAGTATGTAAGTATACGCATGACATGGGCTGGGTTCATTAGGTAGAGAATGTAGAAAATGGTTGGAGCTGAAAAATGACTTTTAGTCATTGGTAGATACTACTTGACACAATCAACAAACAATAAAAGAAGGATCTAATCTGTTGTTTGTCTGAGCAGTTGATTGATGCTGTTTTTGTTTTGTTTGTTTTATAGAATTGTTGTTTGTGTTCACTGAGAGGTGGAGCTCTGCAGAAAGCCAACAACAACAAGTAAGTAGCTCCAGTCATGAGGCAAACGGTTGAAGGAACAGGAAAAAGGACTCCGAACACTGGAATAGTCGTGATCCAACTGACTGAATATTATGTCGAGATTCACAACATATCGAAGGCTGATATATTATTGTCTAATAAAAAATAAAAATGGAATAATACAATTCTGAAATTCCAATTTCAGTCATGCGCTTTATCTGATAATGCAGAACCTTGGCTGCAGATAGAGATGCTACACAAAACCTGCTTCTAAATGGGCAGTTCCTTTACGGTCACATGCAGACACACAGCAGAAGAATCAGCTCACTGTGACACAGTTTGTACTGTTCACTTTCCAAAATAGGCAGCTTACTGCCAGTCAAGGTGGGTTAACTGCTGTGTCCGTGTGTGTGTGTTTTACAGGTGGGTACATGTGCTGTGTGCAGTAGCCGTGCTCGAGGCACGCTTTGTCAACATCACTGAAAGAAGTCCTGTGGATTTAAGTGGAATCCCCCTGCAGAGATTTAAACTGGTGAGTTCAAGTAACAGTCACATTTAATGGCTAAGATATGTCTAATATATCCACAAAGCTGGTGTTCAGATAGTGGCAGAGTCTCAAATAAAAGCCAGGGGGAGTCAAATCACCTTTTCTAGTAGTTTACATGACAGTGTAGATATGTTTCACTGATTTATTCCCCTCTCTACTTTCCTGTTTCTTATTCTATAACTATTTAATTATTAACCATGAAACGTAACATTTCCTGCAGATGAATGAGGAAAAAAAGTCTAACAGGAGCAGGAGACACCTGCAGCTGCTGGAAGGCTTTTATTGTGAAACAGTAAATAGTGTTTTCAGTAGGAATGTCCTGGTCAGATTTTTTGAAGTGGTTTATTATTGCTGCTAACATTGAGTATGATCGGATATTTCTCAGACACTTAAATTAATAATAATGACAAACCTTACCTCAACATGCAGCCTGGAGGGACTGGGAATCGAACCTCTCACCTTGGGGTTCACAGATCTACCCACTGAGCTACTTAGTCTACTAAGTTTTTCACTAGCTTCTTGATTCAAATATTTAATTTTATAAGATTAAGTTGGTCTAATGGTGATGTTTAACTAGGAGAATGTAGCAGGTGATCATTTAACTACACAATAAAAAATCACAGTTGTTGTTGGAACACACGGACATGTACTAGCTTTAAGGGTGTAACAGTTCACCTCGCGCTCTATTATTTCCTTTTGTCAGAGATCCTATCACTTGCTTTATCTGAGGGATTTAAATAAAGATCGGCCACAGTGTGAGCTGTCTGTCAGCTCCAGCTCTGGTGAAGTGTTCAGGGACAGCACAGACTGAAGGTCATCTGTGTTGTGAGGCGTTCAGGGAGAGAGTGAAGATCAACTGTGTTTTCAAGGCGTTCAGAGCCCATTAGTGTTCAGAGTTCCAGACTGTTGGTGATTGAATAAAACCAAATCATGGCTCAAAAAATGGATTTGGAGAATCTACTCATCTAATTCACATTAATTGAAGTCAGCAGCTAACTGAATGTTTTGATAAATAGAGTGATGAATAGTGTCACCGTTCAGCGCTTTCTGCCATCCTTAGTATCTAAACTCACAGGTACTTGCTAGAGTGTACAAATTATTGTTCACATTAAATTCACACAGTGAATTGCCACTGTGCAGCAGAAAGCTTCACTGCTGAGCCCACCTGTGAAGGAGAGCAGCTGCAGCAGATTGAGACACAACACATTAGAGTTCTTTTTCTACATACTCTGATAATACTGCACTGATACGGCTCCTCCAGATCAGCCTGGGACATCTCCAACTACAATGTGGCTGACTTGTTGCCAACACTCAGGCTCCTGTGTTTGTATCGCTGACAGAAATGTTACTACTGTAAGAAGCGGATGAAGAAGGCATCTGGCTGCTGTGTGCAGTGCTCTCATGGCCGCTGTCCCACAGCCTACCACCCCACCTGTGCGCAGGCTGCTGGAGTGCTCATGCAGCCAGATGAATGGCCCTTTGTGGTCCATGTTACCTGCTGTCGACACAAAAGCCCCACTCAGATTGAGGTAAGGAGATCTAGTTACCTGTTCTTCAAGGGCTTAATGTGAACTAGTCCAGTACTGATGCATTAAAGTGCACCAAATGTGAGAGAAGCAGTTTGTAGCAAACAATAGTGATTCACACAGCTGTGATTTCCTGTATGTCCTCGGACAGCGCAATAAAGCAGCTATGCACGAGCTGACTGTGGGACAGAAGGTGATATGCAAGCACAAGAACGGCCGCTACTACCAGTGTGATGTGGTGCAGCTGTCTAAAGAGACGTTCTATGAAGTCAACTTTGACGATGGTTCCTTCAGTGACAACCTGTTCCCTGAAGACATCGTGGTAGGTTCCACTGCTTCATCTTAATCTTGTGATTTAAAAGAAAACACATGAAAATGACACTGAGGTAATAAAAATCTTTAGTTATGACAGATTATCTATTTATATTTACACTGAATTATCTAATATATTTAGCCACTGTTGGGAAATTTCCTATTTTAGCATTTGGCCCATTGTGTCTTTGTGAATATTTGAATCCATCATCACACTACACAAACACATTAGGATGCACGCAACCAATGCTTCTGTTCAGCTCACTCAGAACTCTGTGGTGTTTGATTTGTTTGTCTGTTAGAGCCGAGAGTGTGCTCAGCTTGGACCCCCACCCCAGGGTGAAGTGGTTCAGGTGCGATGGACGGACGGCCTGGTGTATGGTGCCAAATTTGTGGCAGCTCATGTCACCCAGATGTACCTGGTAAGAATCTTATGTAGTAACACAATAGACCATTTGAAGCAAACCAGCACAGAAATCTGAGCAAAAGAGGAAGGAAGATTTGTGTATTTGATCCAGGTGAACTGACCTGTCAAGTCTACACTTCTACACTTGTACAGTACAACGCAGAGCAGTAACAGAAGAGACCTCAGCTTAGGGTTGACGCACCACTTATTGTCAGGGGCTTTTCGTAACTCAGCCAACTCCGAGCTACTTTTAGCTGTAGGGTGTTTTGTGAATCCGCCTCCTTGTCTTTACCATCAAACCTCCCATGTTTGGAATGTGCTGCCTGAGCAGAATCACTGACGGCGGTGAAATGAAAACGCTGCTTCATGTTGTTCATACATGATGTGATGTCGATGTCTTTTTTTGTCTGTCCTTATTTTTTTGTTATTCTTGTTCGGAAATGTTTGCATTTGAGCTGTAATAAGCAACATAAACTCGTGTGATGCTGAACACATGGTAGAAACTCTTATCTCCATTTCTGGAGTGCAGGTAGAATTTGAGGATGGGTCACAGCTAACAGCCAAGAGAGACGATGTCTACACTCTGGATGAAGAGCTCCCCAAAAGAGTCAAATCCAGACTGGTGAGTGCAACTGATATGTTCTCTTTAACCCTGTGTGCTTATGAGTTGGAACGTGCGGGATGGTGGTGTTGTCAAACTGTCTTGTGCTTGTCTCTGCAGTCGAAAGCGTCCGACATGAGATTTGACGGGATCTTTGAGGAGAAGGAAATCATCCAGGAGTCAAAGAGACAGAGGGTGATCAACTCACGTTACAGGGGGGACTACATAGAGCCCGTGATTTACAGAGCCATCATGGAGTAACCCCGGCTCCCTGTCTGCTCAGCCACACACCACCAGCACTGACAGACTGAACTGTGCTCACTGTACCTTAACTCAGCAGCTAGCCTCTGACAGAGTGTAGCTCCACATGACTTCCTTCAGGACCTGCTTCAGACTGTTCTAGTTTTTTTTATTACTCCTCGTTCTTCAAAGACAGTTCCTTTGGCTTTGTTTGATTGTGATCAAGGAAACCGCAGTGTTTTTGCTTGTAGTTTTTCCATAGGACTCCAGACGCAGTGCAGTAGGCTGGTGTCCAGCCGCGGTAGTATGTAACAGTAGGAAGCAATAGAAGAAAAGGCACTTGTATAATCAAACATAAAGTAGTATTTTAAGACACCAATAAAAAGACAAAGCAGGTGTTCTATAGTACAGAACTGCTCTTTACTTAAACATTTCAGTGAACTTTAAGTTTAAAGGATGATATCAGCATCATTTGATCTCTTCCCTGTTGCTCTCAGTGCCTATGATACAGGGACCGACGGGTATCCAAGGTCATTTTAATTCACTCATCACCTCACAGTTAGAATTATTGCAGCTTTTCCTTTAGTTCTTCTCAGCCCAAAGTCTTTAATTTAATGACCACTTTCTGTCCCCAAATTATTCAGCACAGGGTATGATCTAGTAAATCATGTGATGTAACTGTCAGAAATGTTCAAAAGGGCACTGCACCTCTGTTTAACTTTGACTTTTTCTGTCAGGATTTAAAGGTTTTGCTCAGCTCAGTCTTTTGGCTGAACAAAAGCAGATTCTAAAAAATGTAGGGTGTAGTGCCACTTTAAAGCTGCATTTGGCAATTCTTATTTCAATAGACTAATCATTCGTCTATACAATTTCTCAGGCTTTGACTGCTCAGTTTTTATTCAGTTTAGAATAAAGAACAGAAGTGTGACAGTCTTCACATTGGAAACGTTAAAACCAGTAAATATTTGGTGTTAAAGGGCAACTTCACTGATTTTCAGTTTTTCAGTACATGTGTATGAACGGCATAAAACGTCCATTCACCTTTCATATATTAAAGTATCTGTAGTTCTAGGTGAAAATCTAGGTTTTTTTTTTAGTTCTGATGTGGTCTGGTTGCTTAGTCTATGGAGGTTGTAGTCTTGATCAACCTACTCCTCCAGAACTCTTCCACATGACATCATCTGAACTCCTGATGATGAAAAATGGCTAGCTGAAAAACTCCTCAGCTACAGGCACAGAGATATTTTAATATGGGGGGGGGCAGATGGAAGTTTGAAAACATGTACTCCCCAGACTACAACCATAGAAAGCACATAGAAAATTGGAGAGGTCAACCTTTAAATGTGGATTAGATTTCTGAGGACTGACAGACTGGTCATCTAACTCAAAATGTTGCCTCGGATACCTGTGCTGTCCTAATTTGATTAAAGATAACTTTATTTAGAAACGAGCACGATATAAGGATAATACAAAGTCAAACGTAAAAGCTTTAAAAGTAGGCGTTGACATAGGGCCACTCCACAGGACAGGGACCCTTGGGAACTCTGTACAGTACTTGTGGTCCACAATCTTAAAATAATCACCAAAAACCTCTGGACATGGTTTTTGTGGCTCGGTGGCTTAGGGGCTGTTGCCCGCTTCACTCAGTTGCTATTTAGGTTTGATGACCGGCACAGCAACATTTGATTTCCTGGCTTGAGACGCAGAGAAGCTTTTCTGCTGATGTTCATTCATTACTAACTACCTACTTTGTTAGGTGTCAGGCTGAATTGACAACGTTCAGTTGTCTGTTGTTGGGACCTTTTTTAAAATCACCCAACCCCAACACAAGCTCGCTATGTTAAGTTGAAGTTAAGAAAAAAACAAGTGTATCCATCAGACAAGGTGCTGGGCCGGTCCAGTAGCAGAGCTTCAGACCAGAGCCGTTTACTTCCTTCAGTAACACACTTAAAGGAAAACATGTAGTTTTATGTACATGAGCTGATACAGCTGGTGACATGTCTGTACACACAGGCATCAATTAGGAAACAGAATTGCACTATCCTTTCCATTAAAGGAAAACTTCACCCGAAATATCAGTATAAGTTACCTACTGGCCTCAGATGGACCGGAATGATGCACAGGATGTTTGTACTTGTGATCCTTCATCCATAACACACACAGTAGCCGTTTCAGAAGTAACGAGGTGACAGATTATTTTTAGTAGCACACACACACACACACATACACACACACACTTAAAGATTGGATGATTTTCTCTACTAGTGCAGCTACAGTACCCGAGTTTCTGTACTTATACAGACTCAGTCACTTTTGGTACCTTACTTTGAAATGTTTTTGAAGATTTGTACATTTGTAAGACTTTTGCAGATTTGTGTCCTTTTGTGCATGAAACAAAAGAAGTTCTTATTTTTTTAGCAGGATAAGAACCTTAGCTAGATTACATGATCTAAAATTGGCAACATTTCAGTCAGAATCAGGTTCAGTCTACTTCAGTTACTACTTGGTGCCACAGACACATTTTGTTTTTTATCAGAATAACAAACCAGTTTCACATCTAATTCATTCCTGACTTTAGGAACAGTACAACAGAATAATCTTATTTCAAAGATAAACTCATAAGCTTTTGTTGGCATTTACACTCCAGACTGAAGCTCTGAAAAAGCCAGTAAGTGGCCTTTGAGTAGAGATTATTGAGTGAGTGTGAGAGAGCTTTTACTGAACACTTTCTAGTATTGTTTCGCTTCATATAACGTCAGTATATCATGAACCAGCTCTGACTTCCAGCGTTCTGGGCTGCATCGTGTAACAAATGGATCCAGAATGATATGGATGAAGTGTTTCTTTAAGTGGGAGCAGTGCCGATTACTCCACTTAACTATGCCTCGTCTTTAACTGTTACTAGCGACTGCATTCCTTCCCAGTAAATTAAGTAGAACTGAAAATAGCTTCTACATGTTGACTTGTTTTTACCAGCCTATTTATTAAGGTGCTTTAAGAAAGTAATGTCTGTCTTACAGACATGAGTCTGCAGTAATACTGCAGAGGTTGTGCTTGATGATGTATGTTCTATTTTTTCTACAGTATATAGATACATTTTAAAGAATTAAAGAATCTGATCAGATTTTTAATGCTTTGTCTGCCCGCCGTTTCCTCGGTCCTCTACTGAACGTTGTGCTTTGCACTTGTATTTAAGCCCCCGCCTGCAAGGATGTTTGAATGAGTTGTGTGCTGCCATCACTAATTGGTTAAAAACCTGTTTCTAGAATGTTAATTGTACATTTATGAAATGTCTTACAGATTGTGCGCCCCTCCCTCTTGGCCAAGCTCAATGATCACATTGCACTAGTTAGTGGGACACGATGGCCTTCAGATGTCATCCTTTGCCTGTGAACTTATTCTCGTTGTGGTGTGAAACAGCAGACAGAGCAGCGCTAGTTTTCTAGTTAGTTGCCAGTTCCAGCACCTTGCTTTCATCAGTTCAGTGGAGAAGGAATTTATTTTATTCATAAAGTATCAACAGAGTTGTACGTGGGGAGGGGGGGATTTTCTATTCTATTTTGTTGCTTTTTGTAAAACATATTCTATGTGTATTTTCACAGGAACCTGTGAAGTGTAAATGTCATGTAGTCTATTTTAAGATGTTGACTCAGAGAGGAACTGTCCGTTATTGTTGTCTCTTCCTGCAGAGAAATAACTCGACTTCTAGATTATCATTCAAGCATTTTGTAAAGTTTCATTTGTTTCAGTAAAGAAATTTGCTTTAGCGCTATCATCTGTGTCCTTATTCCACATGTTCTCACTTTTATTTCTATTTCATCGTAGTATGCCTTTATGAAGCTTTTACAAGTTGTAATGAAGTAACAAGCCAAGTAATACGTTCTTGTAAATGATAATGGTTAATAGATGGCTGAGTATTGACAAGCAACTAATTGGCCTTTTCCACTATGGGAACTTATTACCGATCCACAACTGACCTGGTTCTGCTTTTGTTCCCACCTCTCTCCAAACATATTTGCCATTCTAATTAATTGGCTTGCTAACTGTGATTGGTCAAGCAGATGTCTCATCACGTCTCAACTACAGCAAATGCAACAAAGAAGTAAGCATTTTTTTTTACTATTTTACTGTCATTTCCGTGTCCTTTTTGTGTGCACATGTGTAATGACAACAGACAGAAAATGGACAAAAGGCGACATTTTACATTTTTAATAATGTATCTGAAGTGTGTCACCAGTATGTAAAATACAAAGGAAAAGCAGAACCGACCACATTTTCCGTGTGCGTGTTCACATCATGGGAGGTCTGATAGACTGACTTTTTTTGTTAGCATCTGCACATCAGTACATCTGCACCTGAAAGACAAGGGGCAGTCTGTTGAAGACAGAACGTCCAAATCCTGGACAGGGAGGACAATTGGTTTAAAGGAGGTGTGAGAGAAGCAGTTTACTGCAAGATTGAACGACCCTCGTTAAACAGAGGAGGTGGCCTTAGGCATAATCTATCACCCACTTACAATGCAGTTCTTTCAACTGTACCCAGGCGGTTTCACAGTTGTTCACACTCTGGCTCAGGTGGTCACTGTGACATACATGAAAGCCAGAGGGAACAACAACCCACAGGTGACCATCAAGTACTAACGACCTGAGGACTCCACAGGGTTTATAAACCTGCTACTCCTACCAGTCAGTCAGAATTGAGAAAGCCCTCTGGAAGGTGAGACATGTTTGAGAGCTTAAAATAATGTTGTTCAGTTGCCACTTCAGTTGCCCCCCCAGGCAACTCTTCCTGCTGTGTTTGTGAGGAAAACAGAGGGCAAAAGTACCCCCCCACACACACCCACACAGACACCCCTGTTTATTGACAGTGAACTGTAGACTGCTTATGTCAAAAATGCAGGGATAGACTATTTACTTAGTAATTTAATCAAATTCAAAAGGAGGCCTGAAATCCATCAGGAGCTGAGAAGGTGGAGATGAATGTAAGAATGTCTCCCCATTATAATCTACGAGTCAAGGTGCAGATCAGGACATGGCTCAGTGAGTCCTGACTGATCTGTTATAGCACGGCTTCAAGTTGGTTGAAGGTGGACGGTTAAACAAAGGAATACACCCTGTAGTAGCACCTTTAGCAACAGGATGCTGTACCCGCAGTGTGTGCAGCAACACTGCTGCAGGGCCTTTGTTTCTGCTGATATCAGACTTCTGTTTCCATTTCTCCCAGAAAACCAAGCGACCCAGAAAACTACAGTATCTGGATCGTTACCGGTCATTGCTGCCTCTCACAGAGTCACACACTTTGCTGTCTATCTATCTATAATTACATATCATAATTATAATTGTTCTATTCTGTATTATTCTACTATACTCTAGATTTATTATATTCTGGTGTTGCTGATTTTTGATCAACTTTGCTTTGCTGCTGTGGAACCAGAATTTCCCCCTCAGGGAATCAATACACTGTAATCAGATCAAATATTAAGCGGCAATGCAGACTAACTCCACTATTTAGCAACGATCTGAATGATTTATCTGTCTTACTACCTAAAGAGACAGAATTTTATGATAACTACAGTATATGTCATGCTAACCAACTAGCATGCTGACTAAGATCTTGATGTTGATGATTAGTGGTCTCTTGAGGGACTATTCATCAGTTCCTCTGCTTTGGTGGTTGACTTCATGCCTTCATGCCCAGAACTACATGCTTCCTGACTTGTCTTTTTGCATACAGTGAGTTTACCACTAAATTGCAACTGCTAAGCACTTCAGCACCTAGATACTGTATGTCTCCAGGTGTCTCGCCTTTGAGATGGGACTGTAAAATTCAATTCAAACAAAAGCCGTCTCAAGACACTTTACAGTGTAAGTTTTAAGACCTACCTAGAACTATATAGAAAACCCAACAGTCACCCTTGAGCAGCACTAGGAGACAGTGGAGAGGAAAAACTCCCTTTAAGTGAAGAAACAGCAGAACCAGGCTCAGGGTGGGCGGTCATCTGCCTCGACCGGTTGGGGTGATGTACTCCAAAATGTACTCAAGTGAAACTATACCTGGGAAGATGGAAACAAGCATGAATCGAATTGTGCATGACTCCAAGTCCTATGCTGCTTTGCTCAAAGTACAGTACTGTGCAAGTCTGTTAGGCCACCATTAGATTTGTTGTTTTGGATTATGACCATATATTTATATATATTTATTTCTTAGTCTCTTTATGACAGCTTCTTTAGGCTTAAGTGAAAAATACTGAGTGTGATCTCTGTAGAGGAATTTGGAGAGGTCAAAGACAAAAACACAAGTGAAAGACCTGTCAAAAACTGATGAGACGTTTCTCAGAGTTTCTTCTTTGAGACACTGGAAGAATTTCAGCAAGGACCAGACTCAGTATCTGGCAGCTTCATCTGGACACCAAGTTTATCCTTCCATAGCCCGAAGAAGCTTGATCAGGAAACCAGTTTTGTGTTTTTAGAAGTTCTAATGTAAAAACTGAAAAATAAATATTTACATCCATCTTAGCATTGATAAAAATCTAATCTAATGATGAATTAAGACTGTTGCACAGTACTGTACATTGTGATATGTATGACGAGTGTGGTGAAAGAGAGTAGTCTCCTAGTCGGGTCAGGTCTAGTAAGGCTGCAATTTATTTACTGTACACATTGCGTGTATCCAGGGTCAGGACATAAACGACTTTTGGCCTGTTCTACAGTAGCCATGGAGATGCAGGCTTTGCTCCACCTGTTTGTCCGGATAAAAAGCTTAAAGCTACTAGTTTGTGCTATGTGCCAAGAGATAATGTGTGTGATGTGTAACAGAGTTAGAAGTGTTTAGAAGTGATAGCAGCACTAAAACAGCCATTATCAGAGTAATCTATGACCATAAAGTCAATAAATATCTGTTTAAGCTTTGATATTGATCTTACTGCTGCCTTTTTTTCACTGTTGATTATGACACGTTTATGAAGAGACTTAGATTAGATTAGAAAATAACCTGATCCTCGTGTTACATGGGTCCAGTTTTCTCTGTTTGTTGTTTGTTTGTTTTGGCCAAGATGATCTGCACCTTCTCTGTCATAAAGACAAATAAACCCATTACTGTCTGACAGTTTAAAGTCAATTTTACTGTTCACCCCCCTCCCTGCCTCATAAAATGAAATAATATCACACAGCCGTCTGTTGTGTCTGTATGTTGACACTCCTCCCTCAGGTGGCTGCTCAATGTGAGAATTATCAAGGTGAATAAAATCATAATTTGTAGCATTTTACAAATTATTATTAAAGTTGACACAGAGTTCGGCAGCGGTACTAATGTTCTCCCTGCATTTGTGCTGTACAGCTGTGTTTCAAATCACACTTTCCTCCCTTCGCTTCAGTAAGCTGGTCTGTAACGGTTTCTGTGTACGCGCTCTAGCGCAGGAGGCACGCAGCGCACCGGACCCTTGTCTTCTTTCAATATTCTCTTCGGTAACACACCTTATAGCTACTTGTACGCCACTAACTGAGTCAAACTCAGTCAAAAGCTGACATTTAATCACAAATGTTGGTGTTCGGCAAACTACGTGCATACATTTTTATTGTAGCTATTCAAAATACCTAAAAATACTGTAAACCATTTTACCGGGCGTGTGCCTATTCCAATGTACTAGGCGTGATTAAAAAGCAGATTTTTTTTTGACGGAGTTTGACGTGCCATACTGTCCGTACACAGCTGGACGTATCTGGTACCCTCACTGAGCAGGCTGACTGGAGGAGGAAGGGAATGCCGTCTGTTCCTCCAGTATTTTTCGTACGATAAAATGCAGAAGTAGCTGTGTTTACTCGGATGTTTTCACGGAACGCTTATGTAGACCAACGCAAAGCTCCGTTATCAAGGTGTCGGCAGGAAGAACCGACGGATTTCAGGGCCACTTGAAAATTAACGGTATTCGTCCGGTAAGAGTGTGTGAATGCATTGCTTGTTAGCGTAGCCAGCTAGTCGTGCCTATTAGCTGCTGGTTATACATTGAGCAGGTTCCCCCGTTATTTAGTTATTATGTTCATGTAGTGTTATTTAAGTTGTTGAACATTTTAGTGGTTATTAGGTGCTTATTACGGTAGCTAACGTTGGAGTAGCTAATGTGCTATAAAGGCCAATTGGTTAGTGTGGCGTTTGGCAAACCTAGTTAATTTGTGAGCTATCAGTTAGCTGCTAGCTGCAGAACATAACAGTCTTTCAGTTCTGTGTCGCCGTCTTCATTGTCCCTGTTTGTCAAATGTAGGTCTGTACAGAAACGTAACGTTAGTGAGTAACCCCATTCCTTCTGGTTACTACAGTGTAACGTTGCTGACTCATTATTTCACCCCCCCGTTCTAACGTGTCAGCTTGTACATATTGTATTTACAACATGAAAAAATCACAGTAGTGAAATTTGAAAGAGTGAAAATCACCTCCCAGCTATCAGTGTGGATGTGTCCTGTGTTATCTAAATGATCAGACATGACTTCACACAGTAATGTGAATATGATGATGACCTGAAGATGAACTGATTCTTTCCTTATCACACAGCTTTTTTCCCCAACATGAAATACATATAACTTGTCACTGCAGTGCTGTATATTTTGACGATACATTTTTAACTAAAGGTTCACTTACTTAACTTTCTCCAGAGCTTTCTCCCAGTAGTGGTGTGCGATACCGCAAGCTTTGGTATCGATCCGATACCAAGTAAATACAGGGCCAGTATCGCCGATACCAATACCGATACGATACTATTACCTCATAAGGGCAGCCTGTCGGAAAATGCACCCCCGTCACATAAAAGTAAAGTAAAAATGTTTAAATCACTTTAAAAACGTTTAAATCGCTGTAAAAACACAACAAAAAACAAAAACACCAGTGTTAAATCAACATCCAGATCCAGGATACCTCTCTTGAACCTAGAGACAATCACAGTCGGTGCCACTAATGAATTATTTCTGTAGAAGTGCATTTCATGGCAGACTGACCTGCCACAAAACGCACCCCCCTAAAAATACAGTTTCTGTTTGTCCCAGAATTGAATAACTTTGACAGTGAAGTTGTAGGTCTGATGCTGG
>JAUMHL010000021.1:808349-822539 GCA_032362345.1 Sandelia bainsii | reverse complement strand
TGTAGGAAACTGTGTGCACTCTAATGCAAAAGATTTCAAGTTAATTGCTAATTGTGTTCAAAGGCATGATTTGTGTTGGTGTGAGGAGAGATTTTGCTCTCCGAGTGTCAGTTTTTGCAGTTCAGCTTTGCATTAGATTTTAGTGTGTTAGCAATTGGAAAAAACTGTAAATGAAGCCATGTGTGCACTGTTTTTCAGGAGATATACGTAATGTTTTGCTGGTTTGGTGACAGGTTTTGTGGTTAGTGTGTGTAGTTTCAGAGATAGTGCCTAAACAATCAGTAAAAAACTGTAAGTAATGACGTGCTGTGTGTGAGTGCAGAGCTAACCACATCATTCTCTGTTCAGACAGGCTCCAGTGTGGGATGTGCCATGTATACTAGCTGGAGATGAGGATGAAACTCTATCTCAACCTCGTCCTGGGCCTGTGCTTCATGCTGGCCCTGGGATTCCTCTACTACTCATCATGGAGGATCAGCTTACAGTTCTGGGTCCACAAGTCAGGTGAGTCCTCTTTGATAAGTGGGCCTATTGCAGAGTGTGATATGAGCTTTATTGACTTTAATTGGCCGGTGGCAAGTGCACAAAGCATGATAGAACTTTTCTTCTGCACAAGTGACTGACACAGGCCAGTCCTGTGCCAGCTGCTGTAGCTGATCTGTCAGACCACATGATCATTCTGTCACACCAGATTACATAAGATTTATTTAAATATACATTCAGAAAATGTAATTAATTTTTTTATGACAATTTAATCATCCACACAATGTTTTCTTTTAAAAATTGATAAGTCAGTTATTTTTTGTTCATATTTTGTAACAAAAATCATTTGGTATGACAAAAAATTTAAAAAATCAATCTTTGATTTGGCACTAGAATAATACAAACAATATTGATATCGATAACAAATGATATCGCCTTACGGTTGGAGTTGATGCTGCAAATATTCAAAATAATTTTAATACTTTATGCTTTTGAATGAAATAGTTAACCTGAAATATCATATCTAATGGAGTCCATGTTGGTAATGTTTTCTAACATGGACTCCTCCACAGTATGGCTAGAAGACAAACAGAAACACATATTTTAATGCACATGAGCATGTGAGCACTGTATTCAGATTAACTAATAAAATGTGAACTTACCCTGTAACGGTCAGGGAAACCGTTGTCAGTGTTCTGTTATTTAATCACAGGGATTTTCAGTAAGCTGAGAATTCACCAGTTTACATCCACCTTTGATATCCATCTGCACCGTTTCATCCATAACTCCTGACAAACCCAGATTAAACAAAATATGCTACTGTGTTCAGTAATTTCTTGATGTTAAATTTTTAAAAGCTAATGTTTTCCTAACAAAAGTGGCTGCTACATCATATTTAGCTCTAATCACTGTAGTGGACTTTCTAATGAATGCACATTGCATTTAAGGGCTATCTGCCTAACTAGACTTCTGTATTTTTCATGTGTTTTTAACAAAGAAATGTGGAGGACAGATTCAGATGATGACCAAAATCAACACACCTAACAAATCTGAAACAGGAAAAATGTCATGTTTCTACCAGAAGGGGGAGCCAGTGTATTTACCTACAGACTATGTTGGCATTCCCAGACCTTCACTCTGCTCTATAGTGTTTATGTTTTTACATAGTAAGGTGGACATTCATGATTTGAGCTCATTTCTGATGACTGAACTGTCCATGCAGTCCATTTTCATATTAATATTAGGGATGTCCCAATCAACCTCATTATCCACACTGACCAAAATCTTAACAGATGTTGCTGAGACAGCTTACTTTGTTACTCATCTTTAAGTGAACACCATCTTGCATATTCTCAAAAAAAATACACTAAGAATAGATAATGACTATTTTTTACCTCAGTCATATCAGCATTTGTTAGCAATTCGAGAGGTGGTTGGATTGGATTGGTGCATTCCTTGCTATGGGTGCAGGCTTCACTCAGAGTTTGTAGAAGGGTTGGTGGAGTTGAGGCTGGGGAATAGCTGAGCATCTGCTAACCTGTGCCCAGGCTTGATTAGTTAATAGTTTGTTAAGTAGAGCCAAGCAAATGCCTGCTATTTAGTTGTTATACTTTTGGAAGAGAGAAAAGAGAATGTGCCAGGCAATCCAGCTGTAGATTCATCTTTTCAAACAACTTACTGTCAGCGTACTGTGAGGTGATCATTGTGAGGTGATGCCAATAGTGGCCATGGCCATGAAGTGCCGTGAAGTGCTTTGAAAGTTCATTTATAGTTTCATGTTTCATTTATAGGGATTTTGTTTGGTTGAGTCTGTTGAGCTGTTTATGTGAAGATTCACTGAATTCTTTCAAAATCTTAAGCTGAGACTGACAGAAGTTGTACAGTGGACTCTCTCCTCAGCAGCAGCAGATGAGAGGCTGATGCCACAGACCGTTAATATAAGAGGCACACACCATTTTTAAAATTAAATGGTCAGGTGTGACAAAAAACTTTGGCATTCCAGGGTGCATGACTTAATTTAACATAAATCAGCAAGTACTTAAATAAGGTGTAAGTAGATGTTCATTAGATATGCAAACAACATGTGTCAAGTCAAATAATAATATAATAATAATCATGTCAGTTTTATTTAAATAGCACTTTTTCTACACAGTGGCAGTTCAAGGTGCTTCACATCTGCATGAAAGCAAACTGAACATTATTGTAAGATCCGATCAACTAAAATTACCTTACAAAATTTATGAAAACATAAAAACCCTTTAATTGGGAAAAAATGGAAGAAACCTCAGGAAGAGCAACAGAGGCGGGATCCCTCCTCCAGAAAGATGTATCTTACTTAATCTGACACAGTGTCTTTTTCAGGAGGTCATGTTAAGTTTACAAGCTTAAATGGTCAATACGACATGAATGAAAAAATAAATGGAAGAACTGTAGCTTCAAAAATTGACATAACAGGATGCTCTAGAGTGAAGATGTATCACTGCATTGGATTTTCTGGAACTACAGAAACTTGTTGTACATCTCTGTTACAGTGTGCGTTATAAACTTGTCTAAACAGTCTTTGGCTGAGTACAGACACCAGCTACAAAGAGGACTTTTATCAGCAAGTTACTCACACAGTTATGTTGATTAGTGACAGCTGAAATAACCTACTGCTCAACACATTTGGCATTTTAACCAGCTTTATTCGCTGATGTCATACTTTAATGATCCCAGTCATTCTGCCAACCTCATTGTCTGAACTCACAGACATTGAGTGTGTCCATATTATTTTTTTAACCTTCATACAGTGTAAATTTCAGTCTCCTAATGAGAGTGCTGCGCTCTAGAACCTGGCTGTGAAAGAGAGCAGCTGCAACACCAGCAGGTTGAGACAAAACACATTCCATCAGTTTTATTTTAGCCTTATTTTAGCTGATACATCCCCAACCCTGATTCTCAGAATCAGCCTAAGAAATTCTACCTATGTGATGCCCATCATGAACTTATTTCAGTTGTTTCTGAAGGTATGTCTTGTTTGATTGACTTATTTGATGATTAATGATGTGGCCAAACATCAAAGGGCCACTAACAAACACTTCTATGTTGCAGACACAGATGTGGATAGCATATTCTTCGTGGGACAAATAGTAAAATCAGGTATAGACAGAGTCCTCCGGCTTTTCCACAACCACACCAAAAAGCCATGCTGTTCGGTTTTGTTGGTTCACAACTGTTCCAACAACAGTCATGTAAATGGATTTCTAAGGTGCAGGAAACTTGATTTTGAATCACATTTTGTGTCATTATCTCTGTGGGAATTTTAGGCAGCATAATTACTGTCTGTTTTTTTGCAGAGTTAAGATTTTGAGCTTTCTGTCCCTTTTTAAAGAAAGATACTTTGTTTTTGTCACTTCCCGCCATGAACACACTTTACAAGGAGCACAGATGGATTATTATAGGATTCATGAATGTCTGCTGTTGCATTGAGTAACAGAATCAATCAAAGCAGAGCAGCATGGTATACATTATTTGAAGGTATTTAAAGGCAGTTTTGTTCTAGCTAGGTAATTGTATAGAAGAATGACATCTGCCATGTTTAATCCTGCCTGCAAAGCTAGTTTCTTTACCTGAGCACTACACTTGGCCACAGAAATATTTGAACCTATCAAAGATGTGGGTGACTGACAGACCAGGAACTGGACTTAACACCTGAATTGTCCATATTTATTTTGTATCTATGCCAATGACAGGTTTTGTAACATCAAGATCAACATCATCAGTCTCTTTTTTTTTTAAATATAGTATTAAGACTATGGGGAAATTCAGGATTAGTATTACTATATTATTATTAATAGTACTACTATTAGTGGACTATGTTCTGATCCACAGCCGCCCACAAGTCTGTGTTAGTTAAAATATCATTTAATTTCTCCACTATCACTGTTGTTGCAAAGTTGAATTTAACAGACACGGACTGAAAGCCAAAGTGTTAAGTCAGAAGTTGATATTGGTAGGTTGGCCTTGCTCTTTTGATACTGCAGCAGGATATGCATCCTCCTTCATTGTCCAGAAACAACAAGCACTGCTTATCTTCCCTCCGGCTATGTTGTCTTTACAATCAGCTTTTCCATCAACTATCCAGAATCTTGTTACAGCTCCTCACCCAGCAATACACACTAGTCTTCAGATATACTGTCAGCTTGGCTTAAAGAATGTGCCTCACTGGCTTATCTGCATCATGTTCTCTTCTTTTTCACGGCATTTCTCCTGTAGCAAGAGGTTTGCGCCAGTAAAAAGATAAAACAAAGAAAGGGCTCGATAAGTGTTGAACTGTGTTGATCCATGTAGTCATATTTTTGTAGATGAACTGAGGTCTTCACAAAACAACTTTTTCTCTTTGCCAATTGTTGCTTTTAAAACAAGATAACTTTATGTTAAGGTTATCTTATGTTAACATATGTCATGTCATCTATGTCATCGGTTTAGATAACCGTATGTTGAGGTTATCTGTTTGTTCTTCTTTGCTTATGTATTACTTTACTTAAAAAACATCATTTTATAGCATGTGCTAATGGATTTTAAATTGACATTTGTTATTGGTTTGTGTTTCTGTGGTCCAACAAGTCAGGGTGATTTATTTTTCTCACATAACTCACCCTTTGCTTTGCCTTCACCCTTAACCATATTGAGACCAACAGGAGTGTCAAACCCTTTGACCATGATCATTTTCAAGAGTAAAGCTGTCTCACAGTATTCTGAAATTCTGTGCATTGTTTTGGTATATGATAAACCTTTAAATGGATGTATCACACAAAGTGAATTTCCTAAGTACATATATTATATTAATATGAACAAGTTATGTTTGTTTCAGTTGATTAGAATATTTCCTGGAAAACAATGTATGGTTTGTGAAAAGACCAAATTGTCAGCTACCACCACACTTTTCTTAAGAAAAAGACAGAACAGCAGAGGGCAACATTGCAACATCTGGATAGAATCTGCCTTTAAGAAAAGCAAGACAGTCATTGGTCTGAACATATGGTTTCTATTTTGCTGTCACTATCTGATGTATACAGTGTAAAACCCATTACAATCTACCCATCATAGCTCTCTTTTTGTCATTTTCTCTAAACTGAGGGTGACATGGAAATGGGGGGGGGGTTGGGACAAAGCTAAAGTCTTTAGTCTCTTAGTCTAGAATAGTCACGCATTTAGGGTGTGCTGATGTTGCTAGGTATTTAGGGCCAGTCTTGTCTAAATAATGTTGCAGTTGACGGGGCTAGAACATGACTAATACAACTTTAAAGAGCTGAGAAGGAAACTGCTATAAATCATCAGCTTCTGCTTTGTAACAATTTACAGTATGGTACCCAAAAAGTAGTAGTAGTATAGTAGTAGTAGCAGCAGTAGTACTCAGAACTAATTACTGTTATTGATAATGATGCGTTACATGACAACAGACTGTGAAATACATAATAAGATATATAATGAATAGTACTGGTGTTGTAGATACTAGGTAATAGTAATAGATACAGGTTAAAATTACATCACTATGCCTTATATCCATACCAGTCACCCTACTCCCATCTTCTCATGTCAATGACTGTGCTGTGTTAGTTAGTTTCAGTTTATTCCAGTTAGCACAGACACAAAACTTAAAACAAAATACCTGAGGGATGAGTTGCTCTGTGAATTTATCTGCCTGTCCTCAGGACAGATTATATTACATAAGACCTGCCTGAGACTTGTACCAAGTAAAAAAGTGTCAGATCATAACCTGCAACTCTCACCACTAGTGGGAGCTACCCTTGCACGTAATTAAAGCATTTTTTTTCCTGAGGTTTGATTCTAATGAACGACTGCTTGTCATGCAGAACCTAATGAGAGATTTTTATAAATAGCAACATCCCTTTTCAGAAATGTTTTACTATTATCATTTCATCAGTCAGGATGATTCCTAAACTTTGCTTTGAGCGGTTTTCAGTTTGAGAAATCTTTGTGACCAAATATGTAAGTTATCAAAAGTATTGAGGGTGAAATGTGTGGAATGTCCCGTGTAGTTGGTAAATAGATCTGCATGACTGGACACCACTGGGATTAAGTGGGGATAATGTTTTTCTGACTAGAATGAACTGATGCTCTAAAAAGTGAAAAATACTGAAACTCCTGCTTCACATTTCCATGTTGCTGTTCTCTCTGTCACTTAGATGCTTAGATGCAGTCATGCCACACCAGCATCACTGTTTGGGAGCTGTATGTTGTGTATTCAAAGAAATCATATCAACTAATGGATAAATTAGGTTAGTGTTTCCTCTGCATGTTAGTGCAAGTTAATGCAGAAGAAACCTGAGTTCAAAAGCAGCACCTTATTGCAAAACTGAAATTCTGTAGGCTCTTCCTTTCCCTGTGCCAAACCTGTCTATAAGACAGAAATGTGTAGACAATTAACAAGCTTTTGATACACTACTCATTGAGAGATGATGAAATGCACACTTTACCTTTGAATTTATTGGTTCTACTATATTTGTGGACAGCAACTACAGGATTCTTTAGGTGTTGTTGGGGTTAGCTTCCACCCCAGCCCTCACACTCACATTTACACATTTCACCACATTACATAAAAGACACGCTACCATTCTGCACTGGCTCTGAACATAGATGTTGAATGAGCATCTATGAACAGAAAGGACTGAGTTGAAACATGTGCCATAGAGCACACAAACCTCTGACCTTCTGTGTAATTAAATGACTTTATGGCTAAGTAAAAAAAATAATCCACTGAATCTCTAATGTTGAAAATTTCTGCCTTTTTCTTTTTGTAGTGTATGATGAGCAAGGCTTCCTTCTCAGCCTGGATAGTACTCTGTGAGTAGACATTTTACCATTTATTCAAGTTTTATGTCCCATTCAAAGTCCAGGAACAAATTCTTGAGGGCTTGTTTTATAGACATGGTATCAGCAATTGCATGAGATGCATGAGCCTGTACTTTAATATGTGTGGTAACATTTAACCCAGGTAACATTGCCAGACTTTGTTCCTATAGGTCTTTGGAGCTGACGTACAAGTATGGCAATCTCAGCGAGGGAGCCTGTAAGCCTGGTTTTGCAGCTGCCAAGATGATTGCTATTTATCCAAAGTAAGAAAACATGTTTCTAGAGATTTAAAGTGAGCTTGTAGCATTTTAGATGTCAAATGTAATTGTCAGATACATTGTCATCAGTGTGACCCTGGTGTTATCATTGTAAACTCATGCAACCATCGGGCCTGTTGATGTTGATGTTAATGTTGATGTTAGGTGCCTCCAGGGTAGGTTTTGATTTATAATTAGCATCTGTAGGTACCGTAGCTTATAAATAGCGTTGGATTTCATGCACTGATAGACTGTAAGGTTTAAATGTTGGACTGGACCCAGACGAAAGCGCGGCACCACAGGTAAGATATACAAGATATATTGTAACAAAATAAGACGAGAGTTAAGGAAATTGGCCAACCAGCGTGGGTGAATACTTTGTGAAGCAAAGCAGCAGAACAAACTCGACCAGTGTTGGAGCTCCTATGACACAGACAGGGCTGTGAGTAAGGCTCAGGGTGGCAGATCACAATATTAAACAGAGGAGTGACGAGGAATGTGATTCCCAACTAATGGAGTGGTGACAGGTCCGAGCATCACAGCAGTGGGTGGATTGTTTGGTATCTGTAGGGGAGTGGAGATGGCAGCTTTACACAGGTAAGTGGAGGGGTGCCTGTACACATGTGAGTAGAACAGAGATAGTGATCAGGGAGAGAAGAAGATGGAGGCGGGGCAGGTGAGTAGCGCAGGAGGCAGGGAGTGGTCAAGGAGAGGAGAAGATGGCAACTGAACTCAGGTGAGGAGTCTGTGGAAACACATCTTCTCCAGAGAGCATAGCTGTCAAGTCTCCCGTTTTGGCCGGGAAACTAGCGTATTTTACCCCTCTTTCTCGCCGTCCTCCCGTATTAGTATTTTCCCGTAAATCTCCCGTATTATAATATCTTTTTTTTTTTTTTTTATTCCTCTGCCTGTCCAAACTGAACTCTGTCAGTAGCCTCGCGAGAACTGCCACCTGCAGTGGCCTGGATGACAGTTGTCGTGAGGTTGAGGCCGACAGCGGGAACAAATCCCGAAGGAGAGAGATGGATGGATGTGAAGAAGGAGAAGGCATTCCTGCCAAAAAAACAAAGAAGTTGTGTAAATATCTCGAAAAATGGGACAGCGAATTTACTTTCCTAAAGAGGAGCAGGATGGGGCACAGTCAAGCGTTCTGTAAGATTTGTAACTGCGATTTTAGTGTCTCCCACGGGGGAAGGAATGATGTCAGTCAGCATGAAAAATCCACCAAGCACAAGCGCTGGCTAGAGGCACAGAAACATGCCCAGGCGATGTCAGCATTTGCATATGCCAGAGAGTGACAAAACTGAGGTACACAAGCTTTCCAGACAGTCAGAAATGTCCACAATTCAAAACTCACAGTCCAAAGAATGTTACAAAAGGTTGATGGGACAGCCAGAGGTACCATTTCACTGTGTGATGTGCTCAGATTACTGCTTCTATGTAGACTCAGAAGCAGTAACTTGAGTACTTAAAAGTAAAGCCCACAAAGCAAGTGACAAGAAACTCCTAAACTATGCACGAGATTGTTGATATTAGTGTTGTGGTGTCAGCCCAAGTTTCAGAACCATTCCACTCCAAATGTACAGTATCCTATCTGTATGTACTTGCAGACAAAGTCAGTCAAAGAAGATGTAAATGGATGCATGGACAGTTTTTGCTACATTTGAAATATAAACACAAAAGCCAGGGTGTTTCCCAGTGTAATGGTAGTCGTAACATTGTATTTTTTCCCAACCAAATACTGTGACTGATCAGTCATTCACTGACTGATTTCACACAGATTCTGATTCATCCCATTTAATTAGGTGAATCAGGTCCGGACATAGTTTAAGCAGTCACCTCACTCATTCATTACGTAGCCATGATGTGTGACATGTGCCTCCACAGCTCATTTTCCCATAGTTAGCTTTCCTCATACAAGCTTAATATTGAACACCAAAGTGTAATAAGTTTGTCTGTCATTTCTGGAGTCACTCTTTATTTTAGCAAAAACCTTATTTTGACTTTTACCCTTTTGATGCAAGTTTTTTTTATATTTTATTTTATTATTATTATTTTCGTGAGGATCTAAAGGAAGTGTGGGTCGATGCTCCCACCATGTATCAAGTTAGTTGATGCAACAGGAAAATGTTATTAGCTGCTATTTATTTTGCTGCTGGTTGTCTCGAGGGAGTAAGAAAATGTATTACTTATTCTTTTCATTGTCTAGGAGTCCTAACTCTAATACCTCTGTTTTACATTGTGTTGAATTCCACAGTTTCAGCATCCTTACAAGTACATTTAGATGTGCTTGCATTGGCTTGTGTAGGAGGCAGTGACCTTGCCTGATAGTGAAGTCCACCCTGTGCTTTTGGTAGGCCTGTATGCATACAAACTGACCTAAGTCAAGTATTTTCAGCCATTTATTCTCATTTTGTAGAAAGCTCTCTGAGCGCAGAGTGGTGTGATAAAGGAAAGATCCCATTTCTCCCTCTGCATTATTAAAGTCCCCACGCTCTGAAAGCCCTACACCTGCTTATGTTTTTAGCACTATGTATAAAATGACTCAGAAGATGCCGAGGTCTGAATGCTCCCATGTGTTGTGCAGATTTATTTTTGTCTTCTACTGCTCCATTGTTGTCCCAGTGCGTGAGAAAACCTCAGGCCTGTTCACTTACGCACTGACTCTCTGAGCACCAGAGACACGCAATCCCCTGACCCACCAATCCACGGCCGCAGCATTAATGAAGTGTGCTCACAGAGTCCAGATTGTAACCTGTTAAAATAACACAGGAGGATTTTCCTCAGGAGTGGTAAAATGCTCAGGGCATCCGTGACCCATTTATTCTGCTGGTCTTCGCTTGACTGGTTGCTGACAGCAAGTAATGTAGGTGACAGAACTGCCCAGAAGCTCTAACAGAGAGAGCCATTCATAAACTCCTGCTGCTTCAGAAGAAATATCCATGTCATATATGAGCCATTTTGTTCTGTCTTCATGAACCTTTCTTTAGTCTTCAGAGTCACTTATTGAGTAGGATGGCACCTTCTTTTAGCTTTGACACTTCCTACCTGTCTCATACAATCTTTAAATACCACAAATGTCTTTTTATTTTTAAGTACATTTAATGTTTCCATGTCTTATCACCAGGCAGTTTAAAAACACAGGGCCAGACTGTTGTGTGGGTCTACTTCTTTTATTTCACTTGTGATTATGGGAAATAAAGCCCTTGCTTTCTGATTTATGAGGACTGGATTTCCTTCATAGCAGAACACTCAAGCAGGACCAATCCATCAAACAGCAAAACCATATGGAAACAGAAAGGCAAGATACATCATTATTAGCTGATTTCTTAAATGTGTCTAAGTGTTTTCAGGAATTTTCTTTTAGTAGACCTTTGAGCATTCACTGATTAGCTGATTTTGTTTTGCCAAATCACAGCTCATATGCAGTTCATTATGTGATATTACACATGAAAAGAAACAAGCCGCCAAAGCTGCAGGGGTTGACTCGGTTAAGGAAACAATTTCCCTTGTGACTGTTAAGGTTTTTCTACTGCAAAATATCTGTGTGGCTTTATGCAGCATACTTGTTTTAGGTTTCATTTTCAGTTGGTTAAGTTATATTAGGATTTAAAAAAATATATATATATTTTTTTTCTTTAATTTAAAGGTTTATTTTTGTACAATCCTCAGCCCTCTAATAATCCAGGTAAGTCAGTTTGGCTTCCACCAAAATGCTTCTTGACACAGACGTACACACATATACATAAATATACACAGTTGTGCTTAAAGAAGAAGCTGAGCTGTGTCTGCATTTATTAAGGTTCATCCCCCAAAGTGGAGACAGATGTGAAAATTAATAGAGCATAACCTGCTTAATGCTGAGAAACAACAAACTAACAATACACTCATTTAACGCTGGAATTTTTGTTTTACATACAATGTAACTACAGTACAATGGCACTGTAGTGTTTCTGTAGAATAAATCACCATCTCATTATGTTTGTCACATGCCTCTTCATATAATTAGTTTAAGGCATAAAAGTTTATTATGTTCATCAGTGCTCTATTGGCCTGTTGCAGATAATATGGATATGGAGTGATCGTGGCTCAGTTGGTATGATGTAATTCATACAACTGGTTCCTTCTGGACACATGTCAAGGTGTCATTTGATAAGACATTGAAACCCCATAGTAGCTGTAAGGCAAAATACATTGATTTGATAAACTCTGTCACTGTTTATCATGAGTGAATGGCAGTGTACAAAACATTCTGGACTTTTGTATGATTTCACTTACTGGTCATACTGCATAATACACACAGTATACAGTATGCATGTGTCAGATGCACATTTAATGTAGGTAAATATAAGGATTGGATTGGATATGAGCACTATTAAATATTTACGCTGACTCGGACATTCCTTTTTTAGTGGGTACTTTGAAAGGATATAGAACACACTCCTCTAAAAATGTTTGCTTTGCACTAGGATTGGCCATCAAAATAGGTAATCTCTTTGGTGGTATCTTTGAATATGTTTATGTGTTGCCACTGCAACCCAATTCAATTCAGTTTATTTATATAGCGCCACATCACAATAAAAGTAATCTCAAGGCACTTTACATTGTTTAAGGTTTAAGACCTTAAGGAATATAACTACTTATACAGAAAAAACAACAGTCCCACTTGAGCAGCACTAGGCCACAAGAGGAACAACTGCCTTTAACGAAAGAAGCCTCCAGCAGAACCAGGCTCAGGGTGGGCGGCCATCTGCCTCGACTGGTCATTTTCTAAAACGTCTCTTCCACCACACCACAGCCTTCTCTCTCCTTGTTAAGCTTTTGGTATTGTTGATTTACCTAAGATTGAATGTTTTCTCTTTGCTGTTCAGATTCTTTGGTAGCAGATTCTTCCTTTACCTAATCAAACCATTTTTCAGAATGGTCTACATCTATTATCCATCACCATCTGTATTAAAATATGTGTTTAAATATGTACTGTTCAGACAAAGTTCTGGGAAAAGATGTTGAAGGTAAATTATGTACTGGTGGGATGTAAATGGTCATGTTTGCCTGGCACTTACTCTTGTCTGTAAGTTTGTTGTGTTGAGGTTAAATCCAGACAGACTGTGTGATTAGCTAGAAACATGATGCTCTAAATCATGTTAAGCATTCTGTCATTAGCCAGTTTATCTACACTATTGACACTGGGGCTATGCAGGTCTCAGACAGAAACAGTACTGCATTGAGGAATATGACTTCTTCATCTGTACCTGCTGTAACATGTTTTCTTCTATATCAACAGGTTCACCAAACTGGCACCAGTGTTCCTCGATCCAAATTATAAACGATTTTCCAGGATTGGTAATTTTCCACCTCCATTTGGAGTAAAATCACAAGGTAAGATTAGCATTCTTGTCTTTGCAGTGGAAGATACAGATACGTGGCTCTGGATTCCTCACCAGTTAAAACTTGATGTTTCTGACCACTGGCTGGAAAACTAGACTAGAAGTGTTAAGGCATCAGCTTAAACTAACTTGTCACATGACTATTTCTAAAGACAAAGCCCTTTGTACCTTTTCTGAATGAAGTTGAGGTAAATGGCTTGCTGTGCCTCTTTTGACTGTCTTTTGTAGTTCACACATTAAATTATACCAGTGGGATTAAATGAGCACCCTTTGAATCTTGTCACTGTTGTTCACATGATAGTGAGTCATTTTGTGAAGAATGAAAAACATAGCTTTGAAAGAGAAGTACCAACCTGTGACTACCTCAAACTTGATCAGTGACTCCATAAAGTCAAATTCAGAAAGTAACAGAGAAAGGTAAGAGGGTTCAGACAATGTTAGACAATCAAATACATACTGAAGCTTTACACACACACTCTCACACACTGGTGCTAGAGGTGAGCAATCCGATGATCTTATGTTATGATTGTTTTTAAGTGTCCACAAGCTCTCATTTCAGGTGAATCATAGAATTTGTATCATTTTATGTTGTCCTACTCCTGTGAGCAAACCTCACATGATATCTAATTTAACTGCACATATAGCTTATGTACTTCCATTTTTGTTTTGTTGTAATGTGACTTTTCACTAGTCTTTCAAAGTTGATACAGTGTTAGATTTTGTCACAGTTCTGCACCCTCTCTGCCCTCTGCATTCTCTGTCTCTATTTTTCTCCAACCTGGTCATATTCTTCCCCAGTCACCACATTTTGGCATGCCTGGTCACCTACTCAGCATCCTTCT
Organism: Sandelia bainsii; assembly: GCA_032362345.1. NCBI lineage: Eukaryota > Metazoa > Chordata > Actinopteri > Anabantiformes > Anabantidae > Sandelia > Sandelia bainsii. Next base: position 808,715 of record JAUMHL010000021.1, on the reverse strand, counting down.
TTTCCCTCCAATTCACCTGCCCCTCCCCGTCCACTCACTCACCTTTAGATTAATCCCTGCAATCTGTACCAGTATATAAAGCTACTTTTTCATGTGAAATGGCAACTCTGGACAATGTCAAGAACTGGTTCCCCAGACATTGTTCGGGGTTACCCTTACACTAGTGTTGGGGTCAAGACCACCTAACCTGAGACCGAGTCAAGACCAAGACCAGGGCATACCAAGACCAAAACAAGACCAAGACTTTGAGGCAGCGAGACCAAGTCAAGACCTAGACCGAAGGGAGGGGAGACCAAGACCAAACCAATGCGAGACCATTTTCAAGACCATTGCTGTAATCATAATAATTATGTGGGTTGATATTTA
>JAUMHL010000021.1:741038-788027 GCA_032362345.1 Sandelia bainsii | reverse complement strand
AGGTTTCTTCCGTTAAAGGGAGTTTTTCCTCTCCACTGTTGCCTAGCGCTTGCTCAAGTGGGACTGTTGGGTTTTCTACATTATTCTGTATTTACTTATATCCCGTAAGATCTTAAACCTTACAATTTAAAGTGCCTTGAGTTTTTTTTTTCTTTTGTTGTGATTTGGCGCTATATAGATAAAACCGAATCGAATTGAATTGTAGACAACAAATGTAAATGAGCTGTGTGTAGGAATTAGCTGAGGAGATAAAAGTTCAACATCAGAAACAGTGATTGAAGTGGCAGATTTTATGGTCAAATATTTAAACTCCTTTGATTATTGCTGCAAACAGACAATACAGTAATAAAACGGACCTCTCTATTTGTCTACTACTCCCCCTCCATCTGTGTGTGTGTAAATACCACTGTGTCTCTGGCTGGATTCATATAGTATCAACAACTTTGCGTCTTTGCGTTTTTGGTCAGCAACTTTACCTCTTGACTGCCAGGGAACTAGTCTTGGTTTGGATATTCCACACTCAGACACATGTGACACACAGAAACAGACAACCATTGACACCTGCAGGTCATTTTGAGTCATCAGTCAACCTGCAAATCTTTGGATTGTGGGAGGAAATGTGAGCAAACTCCACACAGGAGGGTCCCAGCCAGTCCACAGGTTTGAGGCAAGAATGCTAAACACTGCACCACCAAAATATTTATATCAACAATGCATCAGTCACTATGTACAGTGAAGTTTTGTTCTGAACAACTGAGAATTAGGGGTAAAGAGTAGTTTTAGTGACAGTACAACAAATGCTGTTAGAAATTTGCATTAGTGCCAAAAAAGTCACCAACTCTACATTTCACTTTTCTTCCTATGTAAGACCTTTCTTCTTTGTTCAATCTCAACACTCTCAACAACTTGTTTCCAGCCTCAGATAAACTTGCTCTGCACCAGACAGCAGACACACAGAGACTGTGACTAATTAATGACTAGCTTGTGAACATAATGAAGCATTTAGTAGCTAATGAGCAGGATATTTTCTCAAGAGTTGTTCGAGACCAAACTGATTTAATAGTATGATCATTATGGGATTTTGTATGTTAATCATTATGTCAGACTGAATAGTAGGATAGTGACACATCTTACCATGCTAGCACAGTTGCTTGAGGATTATTAAACTTTGTCATGTTTTTTGGGGGGGGGTTTTGCCATCACAACACTTGACATGAAAAACGTGTGTTTATTTACTTAAGATTTTTCTCTAACCTTACTGTAACTAAAGTGCCTTTCTTGCCTAAACCTAACCACAGACTGGACTCTGGAGTCGAGCTCAGGTCTGTGGTGTAGTACTGTCAGCAATCTCATCGTGAGCATACTGGCATCAGCAGCACTTGATGGCATCCTTCTTACCTATCCTCAAGACCTTATATGAAAGTCATGTGACTGATATTAGGAGGTTTTGGTTACTATGTATAGTATCCAGGTAAACATGCGTCCTCCTCTTGTCTGAAATGCCTCTGCTCGGTCTGACCAGCAAGAGATGTTCTCATAGATCCACAGTAGAGTCATAACTTTAAAAAGTGAAGATCTGAGCCAAATCTGACCATCTACCTTGGAAACCCGATCTACCCCAACAGGCATGACAGTTGGCTGTGGATCAAGTGGAAGAGTACTGGAAACCAGAAAGCTAACAACTGTGAACAACAGTTCATAATGACCTGTGTGGAAGTCCATTTCAACTAGAAGAAAATGTAAAGAAGAAAAGTTTGTTGTGATAAAATAAAACAATGGTAAGACTAAATTATGAGATAAAAAGTTAAAATGAGAGTTTTATATTGATACACTGCAGTGATTTAGCAATTAATATGACATCAGTGACAGGGCAATATAGGTCATCAGAGTAACAAAGTTCCCTCTGTAAATTGTTGGCATTTTTTTTTACTTTTTTATCTCATCATTTTGACTTATCATTGTTTGTTTTTTCATAATGACAAACTTTTCTTTTCTTTTCTGCTAGTGCTGGAAACTCCACACCTGTTGCAATCCTGTGGAGTACACAGAGAAACTGAGGCAGTGGCCCGCATGTCTTCCGGCCACTCTTGAGACAGAACATCTGAGGCAGCCCTCCGGGAAAATCAGCTCTGAGTCATCTTTGCAGATGCTAACAGAGCAGATCAAGCTCTGCCAAATTTGGACCCTAGTAGACCTTCAACCTTCGACTCATAAAACAAAAAAATAAGCAGATCGCACTGCTGAGGAAAACAGGAAATTAATGTGTACCTGTGAGAGATGGTGTTGTTGTGTAGCAATATGGCTGTACACTCATTTTTGTTTGGGGGTCAAGTGAAACATAAAACACTTAACACGATTAACACGGCTAACATGATTATGTTGATGCTTGTGATGGCTGTAAACATTCAAAATATAATCCAAACAACCTTTGTCAAATGAGAGTTTGCTGATTATTGAAATACTACAGTGATTCTGCATTTGACATCGGTGACTGGGTTATATGGGTAGTCAGAGTAAGAAAGTTCCAAGTTTTTTTTATTTAAAAAAATCAGAGAAAAGCAGACTGTGTGATTCTTCTGCAAACATGCTGTATTTATTCTCATTAATATATATGTGTTTTGCATGACTGCTCCTTAACAAGTTATTTCACTACAACTGTGCTACAACCAGAATATTAACTTGATCAAACATGCAGCTTAAATGATTGAGCTGTGCTTGCTACAGGCAATATGTGTCTTCATACAGTAGTTCTGCAGTGCTTCTCAGGCTGCAGTGATAAAAGGCTGCTTTGACTTTTCATTGACAGGGAGGGAACAGCATATTTCAGTCGTGCGCTCAACTGTACAAATGAGGATAAACGAGTGCAAATGTGATGGCCCACTAAACCTGAGTAACTGCTGTTACTGCTATAGACTTTACTATAATGACACTGATTAAATACAACTAGGCAGTAGGTTAATTTCTGATGATCCCTCAAATGTAGTAATCTGCTATCTCCAGGTTTCCTTTTGGCTTCATCCTGGTTGTGTATCATAGCTCTGCAGTGAATAGAAAACAGATTTAGAAAGTGTGAGATCACAAACAGCTTTGCTATGGACAGAAGAAGCAGGTGGCCACTATTAAAATAGAGAATCCTTGACCTGAACGTGTTCTCAGACTATATATTGGGGGGTGGCCGGGTGAGTGCACACAAACAGAGGCTCCTCACTACTATGTAGGTGGCCTCCGGATGACAGCATGGGCTTCATGAGGACACACAGGGACAGTGTCCACATACCAGCTACAATGGCCATCCAGGCTCTGGTTACAGGTGAGGTTCTCATCTTGTCCACTCCCTTTTCATGTGTGGAACCTGACACCAGCCAGTCATTCGGTTCCAGACCATCATTTTGTTTTAATTAATCCTGGAGCTGGAGGTGGCCTGAGCTCCATTCTTCAGCAGAGTGTGGCTGTACAGTCTCAGATTGCATTGTCCCTTATTCCCACTGATCTGCACTAGGCCACAGCACAGTCCCCTGGGAAACCCAGCACTCCACAGCAGAGGGCGTGTGGTGGCCCCATCTGTCTTTACCTGTCATAAAAATGATCTTGTTGGAATCCTTGTCACACTGAGGTGAACAACAGAGGAATTCCTCCTAGAAACTTGAATGTAATCCAGTAGTGCCATAGTTCAATTAAATTTAGTTCAGTTCAGTTCAGTTTATTTATATATAGCGCCAAATCGCAACATAGGTCAGTCATCTTAACAGTGTAAGGTTTAAGACCTTACAAATTATAAGTATATACAGTATTATGTAGAAAACCCACAGTCCCACTTGAGCAGCACTAAGCGACAGTGGAGAGGAAAAACTCCCTTTACCGGAAGAAACCTCCAGCAGAACCAGGCTCAGGGTGGGCGGTCATTTGCCTTGACCGATTTGGGTGAGTGGAAAGAAAAGAACAGTAGGCAGCAAAAGTACAGCTACAACAAGCAGCAAATGAAACACTGGGAAGGTTGGTTGGGCCAGCAACTGCAACTAGAATCATACAGCTCCAAGGCCAGGGATACCTGCAGAAAGGTACAGAAAGAGAGAAAGCCTACTCATACCACAAGTAGACCTGCATTCTAAGAGCGAAGTGCTCTGCTGGGATAATAAGGTTCTATGAGGTCTTTAAGATATGATGGAGCCTGATTATTTAGTGCTTTATAAGTGAGGAGAAGGATTTTAAACTCTATTGTAGATTTAACAGGGAGCCAATGGAGAGAAGCTAATGAGAAGCTAATGCTTTTAATTTTAGAGATGTTCCTCAGGTGGAAGAAGGCAGTTCTACAGATTAATTTTATGTAGGAGGTAAAGAAAATATCTTGATCAAAGATAACTCCAAGATTTCTCACAGTAGTACTTCAAGCCAATGCTATGTAATCTAGGATAGCAATATGACTAGATAGCATGTCTCTGAAATTTTGTGGGCCAAATAGAGTAACCTCTGTCTTGTCTGAATTAAGGAGTAGAAAAAGTACAGGACATCCAGGCCTCATCATTAACATGAACAAATTGGAATCTATCTGACAGGTAAGATTTATACCATCCTAGTACTGTTCCTTTAATTCCAATAACATGCCCCAGTCTGTGTAACAAAATATTGTGACCTATAGTGTTGAATGCAGCACGAAGCTCTAACAAGACGAGTATGGAGAGAAGTCCATTGTCTGAAGCTTAGAGAAGATCATTGATGATTTTAACAAGTGCTGTTTCTGTACTATGATTTACTCTGAATTCTGACTGGAAATCTTCATAAAGATTGTTCCTGCGTAGGTGCTCACATAGTTAGTTTTTCAAGGAGTTTAGCCATAAAGGGCAGATTCAATATCACTTTATAATTGGCTAAAACCCCTGAGTCAAGAGGGGTTTTTTTTGAGTAAAGGTTTGACTACAGCCACCTTAAAAGCCTGTGGTACATAGCCTGTTAGTAGAGATAGATTTATCTGCTCTAATATGGACGCAGGTGCAGATGGTTTCAACCATCACTTTGAACAACAACCATTGTTGGCACTTGGTGGGTTTGCCTCAGTTTCTCCTGTTTCCTACCCAGAGATTGCAGTTAGTTTAATATGCAACTCTTAAGTGGCTGTGAACTTGTTATACACTACATAATGTGGCAAGTTTTCCAAATGCAGCCACATTTCATAGGTCCTTCTTGTGAATGGAATGTGTTCATAGATGTAGCAGGACTAGCAGCCGTATAAAGCAATTTGGCAGTGTACTACATGTTAATCAAATCTCAGAACGTACAGCAGCAAGTCGCAGCATGTTTGTACAGATTAAAAAGAAGAGTTTGCTGCAGACACAAAACAGAAAAAAGTCTCTGGAACTGATAATCAGCACACTGAGGCGAACTATATTATCATTTCACCGTATATGTTAATCCAGTCAGTGGATGATTGAATGTACCCATCATTAGAGGGTGCTTACCCAAACCCAACCCGCCTGGACCTGTCGGTACCCAAGGGTTAGGGTTCAGTCAGGTACGAAATGCTTAATTTTAGGCTAAATATGCAGAATTGCAGTTCAGAATATGACTACACCAAACAAATAGACTACTAAAGCACTCAAATGTCTGCTTCATTTAATTGTCGAGGTCAATTTAATTATGTGTTTTGACCTGTAGTCAAACTCCCTTTAACAGAAGAAACCTCCAGCAGAACCAGGCTCAGGGTGGGCGGTCATCTGCCTTGACCAGTTGGGGTGAGTGGAAAGAAAAGAACAGTAGGCAGCAAAAGAACAGCAACAACAAGCAGCAAATGAAACACTTGTAAGGTCTTCAGGGTCAAGCATGGGTGACACACAAGGGTCATACTCAGAGGTGGGTAGTAACGAGTTACATTTACTCCGTTACATTTACTTAAGTAAGTTTCTGAAAAAAAATTACTTTTAAGAGTAGTTTTACTGCACCATACTTTTTACTTTTACTTTAGTAGATTTGTGAAGAAGAATCGCTACTCTAACTCCGCTACATTGGACAACACTCGACTCATTAAGAAGAAGAAGCCATCTAGAGTTCATGAACGAACCAAACCTATTGAATGGCGCTTTAACATGAACGATGGAGCCGAGTCGCGGTTGGGAGCCGTTCTTTTTTGTTGTTGTTTTACATGTACATAACTTGCTATCAAACCAACCAATGAAAGAGCTAGAAGAAAGCAACTAAAGGACAAGAGAACAACCATTTAGGACTGTATTTAAATCATAACAAGCGAAAATATAAGCAGAGTTTTGTCTTACTTCACACCTTGTTCTTATCTCCTTTACCGTTTCTCCCGTTTCCTTTTTAGCGTTAAGTGGATGTACTGCAGTTTTTGGCTGTCCTTTCAAAATAAAACTTCTTTTTTAATAGGAAATTACAAAATAAAAGTGATCACCTAAAGTATCTAAGCAAAAACCTTAAGCAAGTTACATATTGCTCACACAGTGTATTGATGTCATTTACACCACTGGAAAGATTTTTCACAAAAACATTTCACAAAAAAATTATTGAGAGTTTTTCTGTATTGTTAAAAATGTTCTTTTAAACAAAGGGTAAATCCAAAATAGTGATCTCACTGTCAAAGCAGACCTTGAATTCAGATCAGACATTAAAATCTAGTCCACACATGTCAAATGAAATTATAATCAATATTTCACAATAATTCAATCTCAATCTTCTTTTTTGGTAGGTTGAAGCTACTTGATGAGTAGTGAAACGTTTCAACCTAAAAAATAAGAAGTCCAGTTGCTAGGACTCAACTTCCAGATATCTTCACATGTAGCCTACGTGCTACGTGACGTAGCAGACAGTGAATCAATAAACACATGATAAATGTCACAGTTCAAACATACATATGTTACCTACTGTAGGTATTGGTTTTAAAAGCTTTATGTTGTGAGAAAGTAAGATTTGGAAATTTGTGTTTCTTGTGCCTTTGTTATTTTGTATAGATGTTATTTATTTTTACTAATTATATTTTATTATTCAGAAATACCAGCATTTGCACATTATTTTCTATTTTTGTCTGTCTGATTACATCTTTTTTTTTTTTTATAAATCAGACATTATAATTAAACAGTAACTCAGTACTTGAGTAGTCTTTTTACCGAATACTTTTTTACTTCTACTTGAGTAATATTATTTTGAAGTAACGCTACTCTTACTTGAGTACAATTTTTGGCTACTCTACCCACCTCTGGTCATACTAGAGAAGCACCGCACAAACTCAGCTGCATTGGGCTTGGGTCAGGTTTTGACATGAATTATGATCAGGTTTGGGTCGGGTTCAGCCATCACACTCTTGGGCTCTGGTCGGGTTCAGACATAGACAGTCTATCCATCATCTACCTGGGGAAACACTGAAGATCATAAATGGGTGGAAATGTCTGGTCTGGTATTACAGCATCCATCTATACAGCAGTCATTTTGATAAGTCTCTCTTATGGTCTAATCTGTTTCTTCAGTATTCTCAGTCCCTCTGTGGTCTTGGCAGCAACTTAAAGCAGCCCTTCAAACAAACACCCAGGGTCATGACATTTTCAGCACTGCGTCTCTCTCTCTCTTTTCCTCGGTGTGAACTTTTAGAAACAGCCTGTGGCTCTGCATCTGTTTTTGACATTTCTATAAATTTGATAGACAAGAAGCATGCTAAAGGAGGTTTACTGGTAAGTGATCCCCATTTCGCACACATATATGTGTATTTCTATAGTACTGAGGGCACTTGTGAACCTAATGCATTCTCTAGCTCCTTACCCTAAGCTTAGCCATTGCAAATAAATACCAAATCCCAACCCTTTCTCAAACCTTCACTTAATTCTAACCATAACACTCCCATACACAGTCCTTCAACAAATGTAGATGCAGTTGAGAAGGGGGCAATTTGCAGATGTGAAAGCAGGAGTTCTAATATTCCCACTGCCAGTATAAATGACCATGTTTAAAAAAATAAAAATATTCAGACAAACACCAACCTTTCTTTAAAAATTCTAGGATATGTAGCACATCAGTGGATTTGACTTCATGTGCTTTGTTTATGTGACAGGTGCACCAATGGAGCCATCACATCACCATCTTTTAACTATCTAAAGTGTATCCAAATAACGCTCAAAAATGAAGTCATTTTATTCTGCTTAACTTTATTTGATTTTGTTATTTATGTAATGTGAACACACTGTATGATCAAAACACAGTCATCAAGAAGGAGTCAGCAGTTGGGATACAAGACAAGGTCCAAGTAAATGGAGTATATGTCTTTCCAAATTATAGAAAATATGGTTTATTTGTATGATTTTAAAAGATTTAAATCAATATTCAGTGAGCACGAGTTTATATAGGAGTGTGAACAACTATGTGTAGTACAGTATCCTATGCTGGCCTGTTACCTGGCCTTCTGATTTCCATCTGGAAGTCCAATATAACAGAACATTAAGGACATTCTGTAATCAGAACATGCCCAACTATCCAGATTTCTATTTTAATCTGTTTCCATAGAACTTCTATCTTGGACATGATGAACATGTGCATTTTCTATTTATTTTATTTTAATTTCATTCCACTAATATTGGAATCTTGTCTGTTTCTGTGTTAATTATACTGTTATTTCTGTTATCTTGCATTTATTCTGTTAACCACTTTTACAAGTGAGAGTGCGCTTTTCTGCTACAGCACAGGTCTACACTTCAGTCCACTGGATGCCTGTGCATACTGAGGAATGACAGTAAAACTTGAATCTTGAGTTTTCCTTGTGTTTCCGATTAGGGAACAGTGTCACATACTGTAGCTATGTCCTTTTTATATGGAGTCTGGCCAGTAGGTCAAACCAATTGGTGGTTTCCCAGTTTGTGCGACTCCGTGTATCATCATACTTGGTTCTTCTGAAATCTTCTGCACTCTTTTAATTCAATTCTGTTTATTTACATAGCTCCAAATCACAACAAAAGTCATCTCAAGTCACTTTACAGTGTAAGGTTGTTACAGAATATAACTACATGTAGAATTATGTAGAAAACCCAACGAATCCCACTTGAACAAGCACTAGGCAACAGTGAAAAGGAAAAACTCCCTTTAACAGAAGAAACCTCCAGCAGAACCAGGCTCAGGGTGGGCGGCCATCTGCCTCAACCGGTTGTGGTGAGTGGACAGAGGAGAGAGAAAAGAACAACAGACAACAATTGAACAACAGGTTGCCAGGCTGCAGCATTTTGGATTATCTGGAGGCTTTTTAATGAGTTATTGGGACATCCTATTAGTAGGGAATTACAGTAGTCCAGTCTAGAAGTAACAAATACATGGACTGATTTTTCAACATAACTTTTAGACAGGATTCTCCTAATTTTAGTGATATTCCTGAGGTGGAAAAATGGTTCCCTGCACTGTTTGCCTGTGTGATTAATTCTCCTTTCAGCCTGGTGCTGTAAAATCTCCATTCCAACCACAGACTCCAGCTCCCTCTGAATGAAACATGACTGTGTTGGTTTGTCCAACAAGTGTACACCACTGTTTTATATGAATCTACATACAATATACTAACCAGGCCTGGGTGTTTTTGCTTCAAAGTGGGGAAGTGTTGAAACAAAAGCAGAACCTGGCTACAAGTTACATTACTGTCTGTGATGTTCCAGCAGCGGAAAAGAGCTTTAATATGTCAGAAAAGTTCACACATTGTTGATGTTGGGTCCAGCATCCTCACTAAATGCAGGAATGTGAACCTGGACAGACGTCTTGCCCACAGCCTGCATGGTGCCACCAGCACCATCAGGACACTGTTAGAACCATGCATGACCACCCAGGATAACAGTGACCCCTCTCTGGCTGGACCCCAGGGGGGCCAAAAGAGCCAAAAGGTCGGCTTGAACAAAGCAACATTAAAGTATCAGGTCCTTCTGAGCTATTGTGAGACCCCTTGATGGCAGGAGCAGCAGTTCCATTGAGATCATGGGAGGTAAAGCATTAAGCAGCAATGGGCCCTGACCTCAGGGGCTATGCTGATTGCAGGGTAATGTTCTGCTTTCAGTGCACATGCTGATCATCAGAGTTATTTTGTCAGGATGAGTCTGTCTGTGCCTGCCCGCTCTCTAACATCAGCTGCCAGTCGTAATTGGCCATGACTGAAGACACATGTGAGGTTTGGCAATCGACTCATGTCGTTCCGTCTGTCACACACAGGCGGACATGTTGCTTTTGGTTCTAAAGTCACAGGTAAGTAGCAGCTTACAAGTAAAACTACATCTAATAACAATTGATGGGAGGTCAGATCGTGGTTTGTGCAACCTCTCCTGAGATCCCATTTCCTCTACATTATTCATCCTGCACTAACACACTGTTTGTGCAGCTGATAACCATACACCTGAAAATACATCATGCTGGCAGGGGCTAATTTGAGTTTAAATGAGTATTGAAATAAAATTATTTCAGCCATCAGTTCTTTTCTGAAGGGTTAAGCCATCATTCTGTTGGCAAGGAAAAGTTAATTATATCCTTTGGGAAGTGTGGAGGAGAAGGCTGATGATGTAGTACTCTGTGTTAGGTAGAGATTTATGGGGAAACAATCAGGCACAGCCCCTCATATGCACAAAGTAGGATAAGAAGCGAGGCCTGGCCAGGAAGCAGAGCTAAGTCAGCTTACACGAACGCCAGAAATGGAAGGTATAACCTGCAGAAAAATACTTGTTGTTTGGAAGTAACTGTGTTCTCAAAATGTTAAAGCTGCCCAAGGCAAGGTTTTAATGTAATTATCCGCTCATCATGTCAGTATGAATCACAAACAGCAGCTTATCCCTGTCATCTGAGATATGGTTCGCTCAGTTCCAGTCAGAAGCCCTCACCTCCATTCCATCACCTCAACAAAGAAAATCAATCAAAACTAAAGATAATTGTGGTTGGGCAAAAAAATCAACTCAAGGGCCACTTACTAGCTTGTTCCAGAGCTTTCAAGCACATCGCACTGCCATCACCTTTGACTAACTGCAATTGCTGTTGTATTTCTCAAAGTTTTCCTGTACAATGAGGAATTATTTTATTACTTTGGACTAGGAATAACGTGTTCATTTTTTCAGTAATTAAATAATGTGTTTGGCCCCATGACTGAAATATTTACATTTATAAGACACCTAGATGGAACTGTTGATAACAGCATTGTTTTCTGTGATTTCTGCAGTAAGGAATTTTCATACTATCAGAGCATTTCATGCCTGAAGTATCACCTCAACAAGAAGCATTGTGCAGTAAACCCGGAGGTATGAGCTAGCACAGAAATACACTATATTACCAAAAGTATTGGGACACCCCTTCAACGAATCCAGTGCACAAAGCAAGGTCCATAAGGACATGGATGAGCGAGTTTGGTGTGGAGGAACTTGACTGGCCTACACAGAGTCCTGACCTCAACATGATAGAACACCTTTGGGATGAATTGGAGCAGAGACCGTGAGTCAGGGCTTCTCACCCAACATCAGTGTCTGACCTCACAAATGCTCTGCTGGAAGAATGGTCAAATATTCCCTCACTTCTAAACCTTGTGGACAGTGTTCCCAGAAGAGTTGAAGCCATTAACGTTCATGTGTGTGTAAAACCAAGCCTCCCAACATTTTTGGCAATGTAGTGTTGGAAGGGAGTGTTAATCTGTTATTTCATTTAGGTTATAATTGTGGCCTGAGATGCCTTGTACAGTATGTTCAATGAAGTGAAAATGTTGTACTTTGTGTCTTAAACCACACATTATATTACTGCTGGTCTGTGTTGCCTAACTCATTTTTTGGCTGCTAAATAATGACACATTGACCATCATAGCCAAGGAAACCTATGGACTTATTTCTATCTTTGTTGCTGAAGCATATTGAATTTATTTCCTCACCATATTAGGTCATTTCTGTGATTGTTACAACCATTATTGCATATGGACAGTGAAACATTTCTTCTAATTCTAGAATTAAAGAGGCTTTGAACTTTAAGTCTAACATTATGTTGATTATTCACTAATACTCTCATCTGCCAAAATTCATTTGAAGTGAAATGTTTTCAAATACCTTCACAGCAAAAATTCATGCGTGTGATTAATTTAGATTAATTAATCACAGAGCATGTGATTAATTAGATTAATTAGATATTTTAAACCACTTGACAGACCCACTTTGGAACTTTCCCCCCTACTCTCTCTTCTTTCTTTTCCAATTCAGCGCTACAATAACTCACACTTCTTTATACCAAGTGAACTCTTCACACAGCTCTGCACACACACACCAAGACATCCCACATTCACTGTGTCCAGAAAAGACATTCAACACTAAAGAATGGTGAAACATCCTTACACATACATTGTCCATTCCATTAAAAAAACTTTTTTCAGGTGTAGATTTAGCTGAACATAGTAAACATCATTTTGAAAGATGTGGTCAAATCATTTTTGTGTCCACGGAATGAAAAGTGCTCCACACTAGTTCATGTTAACTGTTACTGTGCTGATTGTGTGAAGAAAAATGATTTTTGTGTTGAGGAATGCAAACTGTAAAGTAGCATCGCTGTAAAAATCTGATCAACTTTGTCTCTTAAGATTTCCTTTTTAATGCTAATTGCTTATTATACTGTATCTTGCTCTTGAAATTAAAAACGTTCTGTTCCCTTTACCGTTAATGTGAGGATCACAGATACCTGATAGACCTTTGGCTTTTTTCACACTGGACTCTGCAGGGGGTTGGATACGTTGAGAATGAGACTCCCTGCTGGGGGCCGTGGCCTGGACATGTGGAGGGGACCTTGGCTGATGCAGCTCAGGAATCGTTTCTTAGAGAGCAGTAGACTTCAGAGTTTCAGCTACCAGGCCTGATCTCCCTGGTCAAATTAGTGGTTTCCTGGGGCTGGTGGTGTTTTCCCTTCCTTTTATATGCCACTGGCTTCCATTCATTTTAATACCATAAGTCATAACCTGCATGAATTAGATAACCTGTCAAAAACATCCTCTTCTGTAGTAATGCCATAAATCTATACTTACACCTACATTATCAAAATGTAAGCCTTATTTGTGCAGTATGAAACAGGCAGGCGTGATATTCACTGTAATCGATGATCTGTTTCAAGCTAATTTCAAGTCTTGGCAAGTTCAATCGCCAAATGTGATGAAATTAATGGAAGCCGCGGCCTGGTCGTGGTTGTGTCTGAAGGAAGCGTGTGCAGCTGTGCTTAACATCAGTTACACAGTAGTTGGTCTAGAAAATGATACACAAATAAACTGGTAATGTGGATATGGTCACTTTTGTCTTCAAGTACTGATGATCAGGTGGGAAAGTTACATCCAGCAGTGGTAAATACAGCCAGTATTGCAGCCAGACAATCAGGTATACTGGATACTTTTGGACTCATGTACAGCCTATAGTGGAATAATGTCCCATGCAAAGATCATATCATGTTCTGAATATGATGGAAGTCATGACTCAAAAGCAAGTCACGCGTGTACTTTCCTTGTGATTCTTTTCTCTTCTCTTCTTCTGATTGCTTCTGAAATGAATTTTGAGATTCTTGTTCTTTGTTTTTGGCTTTTACTTTATCTTTGGCTGACTTAGCAGTGACAGGTGGTTATTCCTGTGGAGCAGACACAGCTCACTGAGCAGGTTAGTCATGAATAAACGTTTGGCTGGAGAGGTACGTCCCACGTTCACTCCTCAGTGCCCCTCTGAGCCGCTGTCTCCCGCCCCGCTGCCCCTGCCAGGCCTCCACCACCTTCCCTTCATCCCCCACCAATCAGACAGTCTTTCAGGCTGAGCGGGGATCCTGGTCAGCAGAGGGTGGCAGTGTCAGGCTCCAGCAGTCATCAGCCAGCCGTCGCTGCCCATAGAAGGAGCTGCGCCCTTCAGAGGGTTTTAATCTTGTGTTTTTGGCTCGGTTGGCAGCAAGAGATGCTGTCTAAGGGAGGGGGAACAGTGTTGTCGACTGGAGTGCAACTATCAGGAAAGGGGTTTAAAAGGCTGCACTAGAGTTTTACTTGAGACCCAGCCAATCTTGATCGCAGAGGACTGAAGGTTGCACACCATTGCTTGCTTGCGGGAAATGTGTTCTTGAAGCCTGTCTCCTTCTCTCACTGTGCATTCTGAGCACACAGTTTGCTGTGTCAGAGATAGTTTATCATTTTAATAAAATGGCCATGTTTAGAGTGACTTCAAAGGTAAAGGTACTGATGTCAGATATTATCTCACTCCACGCCAGTGATAGCCAGGGCTGGAGGAATTCTGTTTTCAGGTTGTCCGTCCGTTCGTCCATATGGCCACTCAATTCCTGTGAACACAATATCTAAGAGGGAATTCCATCAAATTTGGCAAAAATATCAACTTGGACTCAGTGATGGACTGATAGAATTTTAGTGGCCAAAGGTCAAGGTCACAGTCACCTCATGTTCATCTAGTTCCTGTGGCCCATTCTTGTGAACGCAATATGTGAAAAATGGATTGAAAGGACTTCTTCAAATTTGGTCTGACTGTTCAATTGGACTGATTAGTTTTTGGTGACCAAAGGTCAAAGGTCTGGGTTGTAGGTTCCTCACCTTTATCCAATCCTTGTGAACTGATATGTCAGGAATGTGTTGAGGAATTCGCTTCAAATTTACCATAACTGTTCTCTTGGACTCTAAAGATCATGATGAAAGGTCAAAGGTTAAGATCACAATCACCTCATTCATCCAACTCTTGTTGTGAAAGTGATGTCTCAGGAGCAACTTGAGGGAATTTCTTCAAATCTGGAACAAATTGTCACTTTGGTTCAAGGGTGAACTGATTAGATTTTGGTGGTCAAAGGTCAAAGGTCAAGGTCACTGTGACCTCCTGTATGTCCCATTCTCGTCAACGCTATATGTCAGAAACGCCTGGAAGGAATTTCATTACATGTGGAACAGACGCTTGGACTCATAATCTTCTTAGAATATGACTCTGGACAGATGTGTGTAAACTACAATGTCACTAGTTAGCTGAGTCATACAACCGCAATGCAGTAATTCTAGTTACCTGTTAACTGATAATGCCAAAAAATTTTTTTTTACTTTTAACAGTACTGCTGTTCATCCACTCACAGAGCTCATAAGGTTTTATGGTGCTAGATTCTTGTGGCCCTGTGTTGTATTACCTCTGATTATTGTCTTATTAAAAATCTATTTGCCCCTTGAAGTCTCTCTTTAAATATCACCACTAGGTGGAGCACTGTCTGATCAGTTGAATTTGAATGTGATGGAAGATTTAACAACCAAGATCAGCCTCTGGGCTTCAATGTCAATTTATTTTTGTGTGTCTTATATAAAATAATTTTATTTATGCTGTAAATGCTGTGCATAAAAGCCCCACCATTGTAGGGTTTGCCTTCATGTGTCCCCAAGTTAGCTGACACCTTCATTGTTCATGAGTGAGCCAGTCACGCTGCCATCATCATCCTCGCCAGCCTCCAGAGTCGCCTGTGCTCTCCAACATCTCCTGTGGTCTTAAATCACTGGTCCTGTTTCTGAACCTGCTCCCAAGTCAGCTGGAACCTTTTTAGTTCCTGCATTGACTGCTGATGTCTTCCTCTACTGAGTCAGTGCCTGAACCTTCCTGGTTGGCACCCTCATTGCTCCAAAGACAGTTGACTCCTTTTTGGTTAGACTGCTGTCATAATGTCAAAGGATGGTCATGTCTAATAAGTTCAATTTCAGTTCAGTTAAATTCATTTATATAAATCACAGCAAAAACCATAGTAAGTTTAAGACCTTACAGAATTATACAGAAAAACCAACAATTCCCACTTGATCAGCACTAGGAGACAGTGGAGAGAAAAAAATCAATTTAACAGAAGAAACCTCCAGCAGGACCAGACAAGTTTTAATATTATACAAACATGACCTACAAAATGCATTTAAATGGTTATTTCATTTATTAAGGGAAAAAACTGTCCAGACCTGTGACAAAGTAATTGCCCCCTAAACCTAATAACTGGTTGTTCCACTCTTGGCAGCAACAACTGCAATCAAGCATTTTTGACAACTGTCAATGAGTCTTTCACATCGCTGTGGAGAAATTTTGTCTCACTCTTCTTTGTAGAATTGTTTTAATTCAGCTACATTGACAGTTTTCAAGCATGGACAGCCTGTTAAGGTCATGTCACAGCATCTCAATCAAATTTAAGCTTTGTCTATATTAAGCTTGTGTACTATTAAAATTTGTTTGATGATCTGAGTCATTTATGTGGGCCAAATATGCAAAAACATTTCACAGCAGTGTGTGTCGCCTGCGCTGAGCTGATTTTAATACCACAGAAAGTGATCATGTGACAGAGGAGAGAATATGATGCACTGGTTTTACACACACACACACACACACACACATTGGTCTCAAGTTAGGTGTGAGGAAACTTTCCCTATCCCCTTATTCTAACCTTAACCATCACAGCTAAATGCCTAACCCCAACGCTTATCCTAACCATAACCAGTGGTGGATAATAACTAAGTAGATTTATTCAAGTACTATACTGAAGTACAAAGTACAACATTCTTGTACTTTACTTGAGTATTAAAATTTACTTAGTTAGTTACTTTTACTTTTACACCACTACAACTCAGGGGGAAATATTGTACATTTCACCTCAATACATTTATTTGACTTTTATTTGAATTTTAGTTACTTTGTAGATGCAGATTCTTGATGCAAAATACAGCTAATAAATGATGATGTATTATTTATCATGGATTAATCACCACCATTACCAGCTGCAACAATAGTAATATTTACACATTTGTGCATCAATATTTCATCACTGGTGTGAAATAAAGAGTATTTTTATTTCGGTACTTTTGCTTATTTTCTAAGCTAATACTTGAATGCAGGACTATTACTTTTAACAGAGTATCGTGAAGACTAAAACTAAGTGTTAACCCCCAGGCGGTGAGGACCCGCTAAAATGTTCCAGTGTTTAAATGTCCTCGCAAAAAATGTTTCGACGTCACATTTAACCACACCACCACAGAAAGACCCATACACGCGCGGGCGTGTGCACGCACACAGTGGCAGTCAAGCTCCAGACCCACACCACACCTGTCCTGCAGCAGGACGCACGGCGCGGAGCGGCGCGGCACGGCAGCTCTGTAGGCTCATCAGCAGCTCCTCTGGCAGCAGTGAGCTCAGTCCCGCAGGATCCGCTCTGCGGTCAGTGCTGTCACTTTGTGACAGTGTCTCCCACCATGAGGAGCCCCGACAGCAGGACTGCGCCACTATGCCACAGGATCTAACCGAAGAAGCAACGCAGGGCTGCGCGGAGAATCTCCAAGTGTGTGTGGACCATTACAGCACAAGAACGGCAGCGGTTTGCTTTTGACACTGACGTCCATGATCGGGAGGGCGAACACACTCTGCAAAGGTAAGACTACTGATGACAAGTGTTACATATCCAAACACTACAGAGTTCAGCCTCAAAGTTTCTGAAGCTGCTGTAATACTGGGAGCTACCGTAATAATCGTAATAATCAGTTGATACATTTTAACAGTGTGTCCCTGGAGTTATACAGCTATGCCAGATTAAAGCTGATAGGCTTTATCCTATTATTCAACCTGCCTTTAAATGAACTGACAGAGAAGAAAACTGAAACAGCAGAATAAATAAATTCACAGGTGTCCATATTTCTGAAAGCATATTTCGAAAATCTTTGAATTGAAAATGCTGTGACATTAAAACACGCGTACAGCACAGTAAATACAAGATATTTAGACATTTTACTGATCTTCAGTTGCAGCTTCACAGTTCATAATTGACATGTCTCGTGCTGGGGATTCCTCTAACTAGTAGCTTTATCTACACCCTCCTGTATCAATGAAGAAAGAAACCAGTAAGCAACAGATGCTTATAACTGGGTTCCTGTTCAGCTTGCTACATTCAGGGAACAGAACAATAAGGCAGCATATCCCATATAGTAACCAACATGTCTGCTCCAAATGTGTTAAATATCCATTAGTACATGTTATTACTATATTGCCAAAGTATGTCTGTGAAGATTCTCAGTCAGTATATTGCCAAAGGTTAGAGGGAAATCCCCACAGCCTCATGGTACTCAGGAACTACATGTCCACTACAGTCGCACAGGAATGAGTTCAAAACAAACTGATATGAACCCGTGTTAGATTTTAATATGATTAGCTATGTACAGTGTGAAGATTAGATAACTAGTGAACTCACATCATACAAGCCAAAAGCACATCTCCAGAGGCGTGTTTTATTTCTGCGTAGCATGGACACGCCATACAAGGAGGAAAAACCTTTGTGTGTCTCTCATTACTTGTGATTATTTGTGAGAGAACATAGATAACGGCTGTTGTTGAGAGAGCAGATTCGGATGAAATGGAAGTTGACAATCAGTTTGGGACGACATACAGACGGGGATTTGTTGGGACTGAGCTGCAGCTCAGCACTGACTTGCTTCCTTGTCCAAGTGTCTATTTTAAGTACATCAGTGTAATGTGTTAAGGCAATATTTAACAGCTTTCTGTGTTCACAGAACCACAGTCTGTGTGCCAAGAATATTACATGTGGGAGGAATCTGACTTCAGATGGCTTTGCGTGATAAGTTTTTGTTTGGACAGGAGCACACAGGTTTCAAAAGGGGCAGGTTGTCTGGCAGGCTAGTGTTATCTGCTATGTGTAGTATATTTTACTCTTAATATCAATTAATCTGTATTAATTGGCAGTTTATTATATTTGAAAGAATGTGGAATTTGAGAAGGCTAAGGGAATTTGCAGCTCTGTAGCTCTACATTAGGATATTTTCATCTGTTTATTTTGTCCTTTCATAGACTGCATGCTCACAGTATGTCACGGTTTACTCTCATCATTCAAGCCTCTTTCCAGCTGCAGCGGGTCAGCATATAGTAGTAGTACGGGAGTTAGTGGAGGCCAAGTCTGCTCTAAAGAGACTGTTAATGCTATTACTAATTACTACAAAATGCGTTTAGCTATGAATTGCTAAGTCATTGTTTTAAGTATAAAAACAGCCAGGTGAAGTGGAATATACTGTATCAGAAGGTGTTTGGATCAATCATTATCTCAGCCAGTCACATCACTGATCTCATTTGTTTGAAGCAGCTTTGTGCTTGTTGATAGAATAATCAAAGGGGCGTTTGTGGATCAGAAGGTAGAGCGGTTGTCCACCAATTGTTGGGGGAGTGGTTTGATGTTCAGCTCTTCCTGTCATGTGCACTTTGGTGCAGGCCACTGAACCATAGATGCCACGTGTGTGTGTGTGTGTGTGTGTGTGAATGGCTGAATGAGAAGCAGTGTAAAGCGCTTTAAGTATTGAGAAGTAGAAAAGTAGTGTTTCAGTGTAGACCATTTACCAAACTGGCCGTGGAGTGACTTAATAAGAATAACTGATACTTTATTAATCCCCCTGGGGAATTGTATGTGGACAGGCTGCCCCCTTAAGGCGCCAAGGTTCAGTATCTTGTCCAGGGATGCTTTGACGTGTGGCCAGGCATTAGGGGGGACTGGGAGTCGAACCACCACCCCTGGGGTTTGTACACTACTGGCCTACCAACTGACCCACTGTCACCCCCATACTTTGCACCAGAAACAGTGATAATTCTAAGATGTTCATTCTCATCTAATCTCCAGCAGGACACCAAGACTTCTTTGAATTAACTGTCGACTGTCACTTGTGTCTTACTGTACCTCTGACCAGTGCACACACACATGCAAAGAGAATTTCAAGGTCATGAAAATAACAGTTGGAGAGCTGCTTGGAAATACTATACATACCTTTAAGGCCCTTGGTCAAAGTACAACTTAGAGCTAGATGTTGCTATGAATCCAGACGTTCCAAAAGGAAAACACAGCCTGTCCTGGGTAATTGACTGTTTCTGTGGCAAGACACTAAAGGAAAGTCAGAATATTTAGTCTGTGCTCTGACGTTCTCCAGAGCTGGATCACGATCTTTGGATCATGTAGTGTTTAAACGATGCAGGGTCAACAACTGTGTGTTTTCACCTAGAAGCACCAATAATACAATTTCATTACCACTTCTTGTCACTCTGTGTGAAAAATATAGAACAGAATCTGGTGTTCCCCAACCCCCGATTGCAAGCTGCCATTAGGAAGAGTTATGGGCTGTGAGCAGCTACTGGCAGAATAACAGAGGCCTGCTATATTGCAAACTGTGCTAATGATCAGTAAAGTTTGGCAAGCGTTGAAACAATTCCACCCTTGTGTGTGAGTCAGAGCTGCTGTGGTGTTCATGAGGGTCCATTAATACAGCGCTTTGCATTTATCAGGCAGTGATCATTTATGCTTCAGGCTGCCGTTAGAGCGAGGCCTAAAACAAGCACAGAGGTCAGCTGTATCAAAGACTGCCAGTGGCAAAGGTGAACTGGTGGGGAAACAACTTTCCCCAGTCCTACCAGACCATTCAGGATAGAAGCATCCATATTTCCACATTATCCACATCTGTGAGTAACCACCCAGTCAGTCTGTATGCAGCCAAAGATTGTTTGTGAGGGAAGACACTGGTTCTGTAGGTCAAGAAAATCAAACACATTGATACATCTTCAGGATCCCAAGATGTCAATTTCCGAAATCACATCCTGCCACTTTCTTTGATTCTTTCATTTATATATTAATAACTTACGCCTGTAAACTTGAGTACTAAAGGACTTGGGTCAGGATTGGGGCTGAAAAAATACTTATCAGGACATGTATCTTTGAGGTATAACAAATATGTTGTGAATGCATTTCCTTCCTTGTTAACTGTATTACATATATATATTACTAATTATCAGTACTGATTAAGAAAATCATTAAAAAACATATTGTGATCACAATTGCTACTAATACCTTGTACTGGGTTTATCTCAGGTTTAAATAGTTATAGTTAATAGTTAAATAATTATGGGGTCGGCATGATAGCTCAGTGGGTAGAGCAGTTGTCTTCAAACTCAAGGGTGAGCGGTTTGATTCCCTGTCTCAGCAGTCTACATGTTGAGATGTCTTTGGACAAGACACAGAAACCCTGTACTAGTGCTGTCCAACCACAATTTCTCTAGGGGGATCAATAAAGTATCATTTAAAATAATTGTTATTAAATAGTTACTACTGTCACTGAAGCTTTATTTTCTTGCTATGGTTCACTACTAGAGACTAGTCATCAGCATTTGATGTCTAGTAATGCATCTAGTAACTAGTAACTTTTCCAGCAAAGCCCACCCACTGGGATGTGAGCCAGCCGCCAGAGGAAGTCTCAATACACAATCACTTCAGCTACATGCAACAAATGCTTACAGAAACATGCATAAGCACAACACTGTCTATTCCATCAGACGCGAAGCAGTGGTGACTGAAAAATTAGGCTGCAATCCGTCCTGTGGAGACAAGCTGTGGGATAAATAGCATTTATGGTTGTGAGAATAGTGAGAATTAGAAGTTGGCATTGATCCTGAGCCCACATGGCCTTCTGTAGACCAGTATTGTGAATTAAATCCAATCCGTACTACAGACCGTGTTTTGGCTCCGAACTGAAGCTGTGCCTCAGAGAGATCTCCACGGTGGCCTGACTTTCACCTTTCCAGTCTCTCCAGCAGCCTAAAAGATTGTGATCATTCTTCAAGTTGTTTTTGCCTCATTGCATGTAGGTAAACACTGTATTTTAGAAAATCACAAAATGAGTGAGATATCTAATAAATGAGTAGGCTGCAATGAGTATGCACATTCTTGGGTTTACTGTTGTTTGCCTGGCTGTAAAATTGTGTTTTTATTCATTGTGAGAATTGTAAAGATTATACAGACATGAGAAGGAGACTTCTGGGTTGGATATCAAGATGCCTATCAACAGCTTAGCCTGAGTAGAGTAATCCTTTGGACCAGAATAGGGGCTGTTATTTGTCTGCACGCTAACATAGTGTATTAGTGTGTTGGAGCTGCACTGTATCAGCTAGTGTGTACTTTTTCACATCTATTAGAATGTGAAACCAGGCAGTGAAGTCTGTGATTCTGTGTCCTAATGTGGAAGGTTTAACCTGGAAGCAAAGGATGCTGATGTTTGTGGGACTGATGGATAAAGACATTTCTGTAAACAGACCATTGCCAGATAGTCTGTTCATTTTCATTATCAGAGCCCAGTGTTGAAACATGCAGGTAATGTTAGCAGCTTCTCATGTAAAGCCAATGATGCTGTGGCACTGACTTAAGATAAGACACACAAACAGCCAAAACACAGCCAAATACAGTAATTCACTTCTTATACAAAAAACCCCCACTACATTCAATAAGTGATTCAAAAGGATTTGGATTTGATAATAGATTTGATAAAATGGTATCAAATCATAATCACAGTGACTTGCTGAATACATCATCCCTCTATGTTTTTCCTAGTAGGCTTGAAGGCTTACTGTTCAGGGTTTCTAAGTGTCATTCTTCGACTGTATCTTCTAATGAGTTAACCTTACTTATAAATAGCAAGGAAACTGATTGTCTTAACTTTTGTTTAACTAAGTTGTGTTTACTTAATCAGCAATCAAGCACAATTAAAACCATGTGTATCAATTGACTTAAATAAGCCAAGTAACTATTAGTTGTATAAATTAATAAAAAAATTTTTTTTAATTAAATTAATTTTATTCACATTTCCTTCAGTCATGGTTTTGTAACCACGCCCCCTTCATACTACAGTGTAAAAAGTAACTAACTGCTAAAGCGCTGAGTGAACATGGAATATTTTACTGCCAGCAGTGCACTGTGGGGGAAAAAACGCCAGCAGAGGTCCAAGAGCAGGTGGAGATAGAAAAGCCACTGATCTTGATTTTTCAGTTGTTTTGGGTCAGTGAGGCACCGGGTGTGAATTGTTCCAGGGTACTTAGACCCCAGTAATACCAGCTTGCAAGTTTTCTTCTTTTCTAGATTAGGCACAGATTCCTGCATTACTGCCTCCCACTGGTCTACTAATGTAATTGCTTCCTTTGTTGCTACTGTACTTGATTGTTTTAAGTTTGCTTCATTTAAAACAAACAAACAAACAGTAAATGTTTTTTTCACTCTGCAATTAATACATTTGGTTGCTAGCTGAGTAAATGTAATTATTTTAGGACAGCTATTAGAATTTACAGTGTCACAAAGGTGAGAGGTTTAAACAGCAGAATGATGATAAAATGCTGAAAATTCAAATGATAATTTTGCAAATCATTCTATAACAACCTTTTTTTTTTTTAAATGCAGTCTCATCTGACCACATGTAAAGGTGTATCCACATGAAAAGCATGTGGTCAAAACCGCCTCTAGCTTCATCCCACTGCCTCCTCCATCTCCCTCCACAACTCTGTATCTTTGTAGTTAGTCATTTTCGGTGCTGTTGTGCCTAGAACAAGCTTCTACAAGCTGCATGTAGGTCAACATGCATGGGGCTCGCAGTGGCCGAGACTGCAAATCACTTGTTTTTCATACGTGTTCTAATAGATTGGATTTTCTTGTCCACACAGTGTGTTAATTGGTGGCTTTAAATTGCCAATCTCTGTTTGTCTCTTTACGTCAAGCTCTGAACAGACTGGTCATCTGTCCAGGGTGTACCTTGCCTCTTGCCCAACGACATCATTGTATTAGGTCTTTATGTTTTTTTCTTTTCCATTTTGAGCCCACCTTGCAACAGGAGTTGACTGAGATCTGCTTGCTCGATCCACATGTTTGCTGCACGTTGAGATTTAGGTGCATTGGCACACATCCTACATTCACCCAAAACTGCCTTCTCTGAGTAAATTCACTGAGATGATTATCTTTATAGTGGCAATGAGGACTTTTGTTTGAAGCACACAGGTGCTTTAAATGTTTCCTCTCTCCATTCAGTTTTTGATGTTGTGTATATTTATGGTCTCCGGAGGATAATTCCAAATGTTTTAAGTGGTTGCGTTATCTTTATTCTGTTTCTACAATCATTCTTCCAAGCTGGTTAATCTTTGATTGCAATGACCCCATTTTAACCACTGCTATTTTTAGGAATCATAAATCACCCAACTGTCAGTATGATGTATGATGTCTTGTGTGTCACACACTGCAAAAGAAACTTTATACATGGTGTTGAAAGTTTTTGAAATGTTTGTAGACAATAAGCCTCTTGTGTCTTTTTATTTTTTTGTTCTACTATAGCCTCCATGTGTTGACGACGCATTAACTCCAGCATTTTAGTCTGAATTCTTCACATTGTGTTTCTCACTGAAATGTATACAGTGGACATACTTCTGAGGGCAAAATGAACACTGATTTACAGAGCGTGTGCAGTGGATGAGGTCTGGCTTTACTTCTTTCCCGGAGTTATTCATTTGTTTTTACTCACACTCTTACCACTGTATTGGATCATTTATAGCTTGTGTCTGTTTTTCACTACTACTGGAACCATGAACAGATTTTTTGTAATTGAAATTTTGATATTTTATCTGTTTCTGTTCTGTTAAATTCTGTTTCCCAACATAAATTCCTGAATGCTGTTTCCACTATTGATTACTGGTCTAGAGGTTATTTTAAAATTAAATTTTTAATTATAGAATATTGTTAGAAAAATATGACATTTAATTTGCTGACATTACAAAGGATTATCTGCATTACGGGAAGAATGAGTCTAAACTGTAGCTTCATGTAGGCATTACATTAGTGTGTCACTGCAGGATATCATTTACACACACAGTCAATGTTGTTTAAATGCATAAATGGTCAAACAGTGAACTGATTAGATTTTGGTGGTCAAAGGTGAAAGACCAAGATTACTGTAACCTCGGATCTGTCCCGTCCATCCCTCCCATTCTTGAAAACCTGATGCAACAGAAATGGCTTGATAGAATTTCTTCAAATTTGCCACAATCATCCACTTGGACGTAGTGATAAACTGATTAGATTTTGGTGGTTAAAGGTCAAGGTCACTGTGACCTCACGTCTTTCACCTTCGATATCAGGAGCACCTGGAGGGAAAATATGTCACAAACGACCACTTGGACTCAAGCATGTAATGATTAGAAAAGTATAGGTTGCTTGATTTCATGTATGTCCCATGTCCCTATGTTAACATTCTGCCTCAGAAATGGCAGAATTTTATTTCATCTGGCACAAATGTCCACTTGGACTGATGGATGTAATATGAGTCTGGACAGACATGCATGTAAACTACATCTTCGCTGGCTGGCAGAGGCAAACAACCACAATGTGGTAATTCTAGTTTTACGTTTTACATTCTGACCTTTAACTGATTTACCGTAATAATCTCTTTGTCTGTCATGTCAAGAAGGGTCCACTTACAGAACGGAAACTTTAAAATTTTTCTTCATTCTAAGATATATTGGTTGTAATTTCATTTTATTATGAGGCACAGAGTACACACTATGAAGAAATCATTCCATAAAGTATTTAAAGAGCATTAATTAGACTCCTGATTCATAGTTATTATTATCATTTTCATTTTTCAGATGGAAAAACCTGCTGGAGGCAGGAGGCCTCAACTACCCAACATCACCTGAAGAACTGGAAGGTGAGCATGTTCATGTTCAGTCAGTGAAACTTTTTCTATTCCAGTTATTCCAGTCTCAGTATGCTTTAAACTACTATACATCAAATGTACATCAAATCATGTGTTTATTCTTCAGAATAAAAATGCATACACATTAATAGTTCATGCATAATACTGCACATGTCAACATTGCACATAAAAAGAAACCTTTAATTTCAGGCTTTTGCAGGGCTTTCTATCCATTTTGGCCCACTGAGTTCTCAGAATGTGGATTTTTTAGATTATGTAATGTGTTAGTGCTGGGAGGTTCCTTGGTCTAGACCAGGTCTAGACATCTAGTTGTATTGAGTGCAGGGCACATTAACATGATATGCTGGTGTCCAGTTGAAATACAACAGTAGCAGTAACAGTCATTACCCTCCAGTTAGTTTGGCAATATATAAAACATAGATAGGAGGAAGAAGTAGAAAGTGTTTCTTTTCATATGTTTACACTTTATGTGTATTTCCTTCCATTTATGCATGTAACAATCCAAAAAAGTATCATTTCAGTCTGTTTCTTGGGGATGATAAAGATGACAACAGAAAATGACATCTCACTCGCTTGACCGAGTGTAGTCAGACAATAATATTTGTAAATGTACGAGTGTCTTTTAAAGGAAAAAAATAAGGTAATGATGATACTGACTACATAAAAAATATTTTTCTTCGCTGATGTCATTTCCTGTCCTCATCTTTGTTTTGTGGAGAAGGAACTATCATCCTGGAGAAATCAACTAAAATGATACCTTTTCAGGATAGAATTTAGAGTTAAAATATTAACCTTGCCAGCATGATGGGGAGGTGTCATGTGTCAATTACATAATTCAAGAGGTACAGGTGTTGGCTGCAGGTATTCTACTACGAGGTATCCCCGTGGAGACAGGGCATCTATAGGCTCAAAGCCAGACACAGGAAACCCAGACCCGATTTCCATGTCAAAGAGCTGCTGGATCAGGATGGATCAGCTTACCCAGGGCACCTTTCAGTTTCCACAATGAATGTAACACTGTACTGTATGTCACTGTAAGCACTAGTGGCATTGCTTTAGGGATGGCAAAATCTGTTATCACTACTTTATTGATCACCACTTAGACCTGACCACAGGTCAATAGATTTTAAGGAAACTTTATTCACCATTCACTTTAGTATTAGAAATAGTCAGGGTGAATTATCACCTGCAACTGTCCTGTTTGATGGTGTTTATGATGAAATACAAATGAAACTGTGAATCTTCCAGCTTCTCTCACCACCCAGCCTGCTTTCCAAAGTAACTATGTGTTCCTTGATATTGTTAGGTGATGTTGTGGGTGGTTGTATCATTGCTGACTCTGGTGGAAGATGTGTTTTCTGAGTTGGACAAAGAGGCTCAGTCAGACCCCCAGCGTATCCTAAGGCAGCCCTCTCTTGCAGAGAATCTGGAACAGGCCAGCAGCATCTACACTGAAGCCTTGGGTAAGCATTTCATCATCAAGGTATCATCATGGCTTCAATCTATGTGATCAACAGCCAGTTGTGGTAGTTGAGTTAGGATTGGTCAGAAGAGGGCAAACATTTACAGGTCAATAATAAAATGCAATGAAACAGTCATTTGATAAAAAATTAAAACAACTAAACTCTAGATAGGCTTTTATTGTGAAATGAGCCACCCTTCCTTTGTGGTCATTTGCTAACTTTCCAGCTAACTTTAGTAAGGTCTTAACCTTACTATGCTATATAATTAAATGGAACTGAATTGAACTGAACTGGAATTAACTCTTCAAAGTGACCACCACCATGTCTACATTATTTGGTGTCAATCCAGTGATATAATACAGGACATATATAAATAAAGTATTCATTATGCTGGGAAACTTTGCCCAGTGGGCACACCTTCTGTGCTACATCATCTGCCTGGAAGCATACACTGCCAGGCTTTTATAAACTTAGGTATGGCACTCTGGATTTTCATCCTTTCTTGTAACATTACTCAGTCAGTTGAAGATGCTGAGAACAAAACTTCATAAATCTGTGGTGGAGGCCATAAAAAAGCAGCATGTCACTCCAGGATGACTAATATAGCCCCTGGAAATTTGCCTGGTAGTTTTCAACATTCAGCAGGATGGCCTTGGGCCATTGAGTAAGGGCCTCTGTGTCCAACAGGATAAAAATAATCAATCCAATGTGCAGGTTTCTGTCGCGCCTCATAGTCGTGTTCATCACAGCCAGCAGTGAAATGAGATGAATGGTCATGGATTATATGTCTGTTTATTCTACCAGTCAGTTACCAGTACCAGTACCAGTCAGAATGTAGTAATACCTATCTAATAAACTTACAAACTGAACATAAAAACAAAAAAAAAACAAGCCACCCCACCTTAGACAGATTTATTATTGAATCAGTTAAAAGGTGTGTACTTCATACATCAGTCTGATCCAGTGGTTTTATTCAAATCACTGTTATTTAGTTTAACAATCATTTGCGTAGTATGTCCAGTATACATGCTCGGTAGTGGTGAACAGTCATCGCACAGTATGCCTGACTATTTAAATGTAATGTGTTTAAATCACTTGTGTGATACAAGCAAGGAGGGGTGAAATGTTGGCCACCACTGTGCTTAGTAGCTTACAATTAGGATCATTTAGTATGGGGGATGTACATAGGGGCTCTACAGAGGCTTGTCAGAAACAACAGCTCCCTTTGGGGCTAATCATTCATGTAGTAAGCATGGAGTAGACGCTAGAAGCTGAGTTCTTCCAGATTTACACTGGGGGAAGCTGTGTTCACTGACAGACTCTGCAGACTCAGTGTACCAAGCTGAAAAATGCATCAGTAAAAAAACAGCATGAGCATAAGTAGCATTCAGTAGTATTCACCTATCATATTCACTAGTATTTCCTGCATACTGATCATCCACATGTGACATGACCAGGAAGGAGAGAGGTGAGGTGTGAGAGGTTGCTGTTGCTGCAATCTATTTATTTTTAAAGCAGATTTCAGACAATTTAGTGAACAGAGCAATGTTTCAATCCTACAGAAATCTTCTCAGCAGAGGAGAACAAGACATAAACATCACAATCTGCTCTTAGACTGGACTTTTTATACCCCAGTATCACACAGCACATGGACAGATTTCCTGAGATAGAAATCATTATCACAGAAGCTACTACAGAGAAATCCATCCATCCATTTTCCTAACTGCTTGTCCTCGTAAGGGTCACGGGAGTGCTGGAGCCTATCCCAGCTGTCATCAGGCGAGAGGCAGGGTACACCCTGGACAGGTCCCCAGTCTATCACAGGGCCAACATATAGAGACAAACAACCATGCACGCTCACATTACTACAGAGAAATAATAATAATAAATAGCAGAAATAGAAAATGATGATACCTACTGAAAGAGAGTGATTGACAAAATGACAGCAATGAGCCAGAATGAATAGTAATGGTTTCAACAAGCATGTAAACAAAGGATGTTCACTACTGGGTGAAAATAAAATAAATATAATAATTAATAAAATATTTGAGTAAAATTCTTGAAAATGACAGTAAGACTTGTTAGTCAAATTTTTTTCCCTTTAGCATATGTTTTATGTTTTCACATTGTTCGTCCATCTGTATGTATGTATGTCCTGTTTTCATGAAAACGATGTCTCAGGAACATCTTGAGGGATTATTTTTTAAATTGGCACGAACGTCCACTAGGACACAGTGGTGAACTGATTTGATTTTATCCTGTTCTTGTGAGCAGAATATCACATGAACACCTTGAGGAGATTTCTTCTAATTTGACAAGAATGAATAGATTAGATTTTGGTGATTAAGGTCAAAAGTCACTGTGACCTCACATCTGTTCCATTCTTGTGAATGAAATATCTCAGGACCTCGTTTAGAGAATTTCAGCAAAGTTGGTACAAATAGGCATTTGGACTCAAGGATGAATGGATGAGAATATTAGTTTGGACAGACATGCATGCAACTGTAACGTGACTGGGAGGTGGAGGCACAACCATGCAGCTGTAATTCTAGTTTATTATGTGTGCCATTAGTGTGGGAGATTCCATGTTTTACTACAGTACTTGATGAAACATCTTCTCCACACTTAGGCAAATCTAAATTCGGTTTCCTCTGGGAAATATTAAACTGAAACATTAAAGCATAACACTGTCATGACTGCAGTTTCACTAAAAACAATAATAATGTTTGCTACAGTTAGTCATGAATGCCTAAGCATTGCCCAATTCTATTGTAACCTGCAATAGTTGTATAATTACATTAAATATTGCAAACCCATGTGGCAGGTTTCAACATGGCTGAATATGCAGAGCGCTATTTGACTGAGAAGGTCCTAGGCTCTTTGCCTGGGGAATATCTCCATGCATTTTTCTCTTCCTTTTTTCCTCATGATTACAAGTTTTCTTTTCGTAAACATCAAGGCATGAACTGACACGCACCTACAGTATGCTGTTGCAAATGAGTATTCTATGGTGGTAATAATCATTCCCTCAGGGAATACTGCACAGTGGCACTTAGAGAAAGTGCAGGGCAAAGCCATCCCTGGGTCAGGAAATAAAAATTATTCACACACCTGGGTCAGGTCTGTGCAGCACAGTGGGTTGGAAATGTTCCTGGCAACGGAGAAAGCAGCTTCAGCTCCTGTTGGAGTTAAGCCAGCAGCTCTGCTCCCCTGCTGGTAATGACAGTACATTTTGCACCACTCGACTGATAACCAGAGGATTTTCACTCCCAGTTTCAGCACCCATGCCTGTGTTCAATTTAATCACACATGCTCTCCCCTAACCACCTCACAAAACTCCATTCTAATCCAGTACATAAACTAAAGTGTGAGACGTTTTTCACCTTTCAGAGTCTGAAAGCCACAACTGACATCTGCTTTTTTACCATAAGTCTGGATTTAACGCTGTTCACAAAGCTCCTGAAAGCATCTTTTACTATATTCAATACACAGCAGTGTGAAGATGAACTATTAGATTAGGTTATATTGTAAATACCCAAACAATTGCTGCATGTTGGGATTAGACAAGATATTTCAACTGACTTATTATCATAATATTGTGATGTACTGTACCTGTGATGTGATTGTGATGTACTGGATGAGAGAAAATGCTCTCACCCTGTAGCCATCCACTTGACTTCTTTGTGTATATATTGATCCTTCAACCTGTTTTAACAGAAGATGCATCTCACATGGAAATTTCAAACAAAAATTTCAAACACAATTTCTATCAATACAGTCAATTTATTATAAAGTATAAATGAAATAAGAAAGCACAGAGTAAGGAAACACAAATGACTTACAGCACAACACTCTAATGAGAGGGTTCAGTGAACTATCTGACACACGGGTATTTATCAGAATCATACCTCACTCCCTTTCTCACCAAAGTATGCCACATTCCCTATTCCATAACTTCATGGTCAGAGTCAGAGTTGCAGCACCCGTTCAGCCCTGTCTCACACGTCTGCCTCTCCAGGGTGTCTCTATCCTAAATATATCTGTTCCTCCAGACATTACATCAAAGCAAAAAAAAGGTCCATGCCGTGTAAAATACGTGAAGGATACATGAAGTCTTAGCACACTATTCATAGAAAAATAACAAATATCTGCAACAGCATTAGCAGGGTAATGATAGTGTTCTTAACGCCATATGAAATCTGGACAAGATTTGATCACAGGCTGACTCAAAGGGCCTCATCGCAGAAACAAAACTTGTATTTGTACAGTTATGCTTATGCAAAAAACTCAGAGAAATATACCAATAATACTAAAATGTTCTTATACGAAGACACCACACATGTGTGCTTTATTATTTGCATGTTGTGAATCAAATGATAACCCAAGTGTCCCCTTTTTCTTATAGAAGACTGGACACTGATACAGGAAGAGGAAATCCAGCAGATCAGATGGCGGCGTTCCCCTCGTGCCCCAGACTCACCCAGAAAATCAAGAAGGAACCGCAAGAAGACCAAGAGCAGCTACGACTGCCACTTGGAGAAGAAGGAGATGCGGGTTCGGGATCTTGGTCTCGGGTATGACTCAGACGAGATAGTCCTTTTTAAGTACTGTGTTGGCACATGCAACAGCTTCCGCAAGAACTATGACCTGGCTCTTAAGACTCTGATGGATAATGGGAGCATCTCCGACAAGAACGTCAGCAGTCACCCCTGCTGCCGGCCTACCCGCTATGAGACTGTGTCCTTCATGGACACCCAGACTACCTGGCAGACAATTAAGTGGCTCTCGGCAGCAAACTGCAGCTGTGTGAGCTGATTTCAGTGTGGATTGTCTATCTGCAATACACACACACACACACACACACACACACACAGAAAAGCTCTTGCATAACAGAGCAGACATAAGGCCTGGTGTCTACAGTGGGTGACTTAACCTTGGTTCATGTGGTCTGAGGCAGTCTGGAATGGGACCAGTGCAGTGACCAGGCCCTTCCCTCCACTAATAGCTTGGCTGTTGATACTGGAGGTTCAAATACCTTCAGGTGGAATCTGATGGCACCAAAACACTATCTGGATGTCTGCTTCCAGTCTGGGGCAGCGAAAGTTTGTTTAAATGTAACCAGCAATAAGCACAGAGGAGGAAACAATCACCACAGTTCCGGTTCATAGAGGATTGTGTTTCATGGCCTTGATTCAGCCTGTTGAAAGTTTTCAGGTGATGCAGCACCCTTCTGGCTGCCATGTTGGAGATCTTCAGCTCTTTGGCAGCAAAAACTCTGAGTAGCTTATTATATTTAGCATATCAGCTATTTAGGTATTTGATTTGTTAAATGTTAAATTTTAGCTTCTAATGTACCTCAACTAGAAGCTAGCATTAGAAGAGGCTAACTACATGCAGACATTTGTGGCTGAAATATACAGAAGCCAGCAAATATGAAGGGAAACGTTTTAATTTGTGTTCACAAATGATTAATTTGTGCCAAATAATTAACAGAATGAAAAGATTGTTGAAGTCAAGGGATGTCAAATATATAAGACAACCTTAAGCATTAAAGCCAAAATCTAAAGGTCATCTCTGTCCAAAATAATGCTGTATTCAAGACAGGTACACCATGCAAGTTGTTTATGATCCTAGCTTTGTAGATACCTTAAGACAAATGACTTTGTGTACTGTACATATTTACTTTGACACTTACTCATTTGTATCCACAAATTAAGGAAAGGGAATGAATGACTTTGTGCTCACAAATGTCATGTTTACCCTTCATAAATGCCAAACGAGAAAAACTTCAACATCAACTTTCTTCCTATGATTCTACTTCGAGAAGTGCACGTTTATGAATTGTAATAAACTTGCCTTAAACTATCTCTCTACTTCTAGCTGGAAAACTCTTTCGAATGACATCATCTGGAGGAGTTTTTAAGTTCAGATGATGTCATCTGGAAGAGTTCTAAAGGAACTCCTCCAGAAGTTTAATACTTATACATGCACTCCTCAAACTAGAACCATTGAGCCACGGATGCAAGTTAAAAATAGTTGAAGACGCCCTTTAAAGTCAAATAATCATCAATATTGATTTTCTTTTTTAAGGGCTGGTCACGTTTTCAGATAGATTAGGGTGATGGTGGGGGCCTTCTATCTCTCCTAAGTTATTTAAAATGTGCAGTTTCCTGTCTTGAGAGTGGCTGGTTTTGAAGTGGTGACTACGTAGAAGTATGTCAGATATTGATATGTAACTGATGTAGTTGGAGTTTGCATTGAAGCCAGGGACGGGCTGACTAAACAGCAGGACAGAGGGAATCTGGTGAAACCTAAACGGCTGAATAAAATGTCACAAATGTGTCTAAAATTATAATTCATTTATAAAACTGAGCCATAAGGGGACATACTATAATACCAGCTTTCATTAATACTCGAGGCATTCAACTTGGAAAAAGTCCATTCAATTCTATTAAAATTATTCTGAATACATTTTTTGGTTTAATATATGCTTTGAAATATAATTCAGTGACAAAGGTCTGCATGTAATCAGGGTACGACATTTTAACGTTGACATTTTCTGCTGGTTAGCCTGCTAAGCTAATAGCTAGCTACCAAAGCCAAAAGTGTAGATAGAATAATGAGTGTATTTGAAGAGGTCAGTCTAATCTGAGTATTTCAGTTTAGTTTGACCGTTACTGACTGACATCCCCACCTCAACATTGTTTCAATATTTCTTTTGTATTTTATGTTAGTAGTCTCTTTTTCTTGCTATAATACTTATCCATATATTGCCAAAAGCCAGTTATCCAGTGAGCCTCCATCATGGAGTCTAACTGGATTTCTGGATCTTTCTGAAGTGAAAACATGATAATAAGAACAGCATCAAATCAACCAAAAACCCAGTTGTACCACTTAAAAGACCAAATACTATGATGTGAAGACCTGCTTTTGTTTTGTAAGTCCGGTGGTCTTCATAAGACCAACATTTGCTTTCACCATGTGATACAGCTCTACCTTTGCTTCCAGGGCAGCTCAGTAACTAAGAACATACTAGCTGGTTGAGAAAAAAGAAATCGAAGCAACTACACTCTGTCTTCCAACACACACATACACACAGCGCTCACACCACTCCACCACTCCACCAACATAACCCATTAACCCAGTGGCTTTCTAAATTCAGAACAGACGATTGGATCGTAACATAATGTCCTCCAGCCAACCTTCGTTATATTCGTTGTAAATGCTACGGCAGCTCTGAGAACTCGTTTCAGCAACGCTTGTTTACATCTCTGTTGACATTCTACTGAAGGATGCCATCACAAATATAGTCAGGAGCCAACCATCAGTCAGAGTTTCACCACATGTCAGGTGAGACATGACACCACTCACAACCACCTGACCTGCATGGAAATACATTTGACTGTCATGTCTAGTGCTTGAATAACAACTGTTGGAGAGCAAATTACTAAATGTCACATCTTAACTAACAACTATACATGTTTCCAAATGCAAAGAAGCCATTTAGACTGTGACATTCATCACCACCAACAACATTAACTCACAATGCTCTAAGTCACATACTGCAACAAACTCCCCACAGGAACATAGAACTCCCTACAATATGACTTTTTTCATATTATAACTTCAGACTCATGTTTAATGTAGCAAGTTAACACATTGTAATAATAAGCCAAATGAAGTAAGTGCAAAAAAGCAGGACATCATCTCTTTCTGGATTCTCACAAACGTACCAGGCCTGTGCAGTGGGTCAGTGAAGGATAGCACAGTTTAAAGTGTACAGACCATGTTTGTGGGTGCACGTCCTTGCTGTTGCACATACATCTGAAATGTACATTACAAACATCTTCATGACACATATATGCAGATTAAAGATTTGTTATTAGTCCATGTGCAGTCATCACATTATCATTTTCTACCTCTTGCACTGGCATCAAATGCTGGTTCTGGACATAATCATCACTATGAACTACTTATACTCATAGTGATTACATTTTTAAAGTAATTACCAAAGTAATTAGACAGTAACACTGCATATGTATCAGTACATTTGTTGCAAGTTGAGTTTCCTTGTTCCACTCCTCTCTACTGCATGTTTATCAGACTTTGGGAAACCTGAGTGGACCACATATACTGTAGATCACCATAAAAAGACCAAAATATAAAAATGGACCCAAAACATTGTAAAAGTTTACAACAGCATATCAGATTTAATATTCTGGAAGTGCTCTACCACAGTGTCCATTCAAGCTTTTTGTGTTCAGCTGATAGTCTAAAAATACCCAAGTGATGTACTGGCCTGTATTGTACTTTGTGTGTATCTCTGAAGAGTGTGTTTCCACTGGGATAACAAAGCAGCTCCACACATTTTTATTACTCCAGTTGGTTCTGCTTTACACTGCTCATGTCACGGAACTATTTCCACCTTTTCTGCTGCTTTTTTTTGTTTTTGGGGATCAGCTGAAGAATGCTTACAGCTGAGCTCACACACAATCTCACATTTGCTTTCAATTACACCAGCTCATGTTTTTATGACAGGAAGTGGAGGTTGTACCATCTAGAAACAAAACAGAAGCCCACAAAAGAATTTTCTAACTAAATTATCACAAATAAAGGTCCAGGCCATTAGACAAGTTCATTGTAGCCTGCGGAGCGTGTGGGAAGAAAAAAAAAAACACTTTGGCTTTATCAAAACAACAAGTAGAGAACATTCATATGTGAATTTTATGGCGTGTTATCAGACAGTTTTGATAACATACTGCATATTAA
The DNA here is from genome assembly GCA_032362345.1 of Sandelia bainsii. Taxonomy (NCBI): domain Eukaryota; kingdom Metazoa; phylum Chordata; class Actinopteri; order Anabantiformes; family Anabantidae; genus Sandelia; species Sandelia bainsii. Next base: position 752,300 of record JAUMHL010000021.1, on the reverse strand, counting down.
AATCAATCATTGTCATTACAACTAACAGCTTAATTGTAAATGCATTAACAGCTAGCCTGCTGCCCAGCAAGATACACAGTGTATACAATAGTTTCAGCAAACTGTTTCCCTCTGCTCTGTGCTGAGATAAACACACACAATTGCTTCTCATTTATCTTAGTCTTTAACGCATAAGATGTGAGGAGAACGTGGCAGGAGAGGAACTGAAGCAATGTGGGGGGGTTTTAACCATCATCTGAAGCAATTTCAGTCTCTGATAGTGACATCACAGCTGGATGAGCTGTCAGTCTGCAGGTGCGGCCTGCTCTATGTGCCTTTGAGGGAGGTAACTGCATAGATAATGTGGTGTGCAGTCCAAATAATAATGCACAGTTACTGCTGTGTCTTTGCGTGTAGTTTGACAAGCTCCTCCATACTCAATTAAAAGCAGTATTTTGTATTGATATTAGGAAAAGATCCTTAGCTCAAACTAAGAAATAATCTATGTATGCACTGTACGATACTGCATGTTATATATCAGCTTGTGTCAGCGATGACAAGCTCTGTCCTCAGTTCTGTCCCTGAGCTGTGCAAAGTGTAAAGTGGATGTGTTTCAGTTCAGCATAGAGGATGCGTTTCTATTTACAGTAAACAAAAAAAAGCTCCTTTATCTCTACTAGACAACATATGACAGAGCTTCACACTGAGCGCTGGCAGGTCTGCACTGCTCTCTGCTGGACACCACTGATATGGTGTACATCTCTCTGCTTTCTGTGTTGTCAGTTGATTTTAATGTGGCCTGGAGTATTCATGAAGAACAATTAATTCAGTTACTCAGTGTAAATAACTTGTTTTGTGCTTTCTTTATTAATCAGGCCTGCTGTTGCCACACTTTCAACTTACTTTCAACTATATGGTGAATCAGAAGCTCTGGAGTGATTAGACCTTAGCTCTGTATAAGCTGTATAATATTGCAGTAATCAGATTGTGGAAAACACAATGTACCAGCATACTTCTCTAAAGGCTGGAAGGTTCTTTCAAAAGCTGAAGCGTACCTAACCCAAACAGACAGGTGGTGAAGGAGCTGTTACAGTAATAAACAGCTTGTGCACATACAGTACAGCAGCTTCCGAGGCTTCTTACACTGTCGAAGTCGAACCTGAACTTCTCTGTTAGATGCTATGCATCATGTTGCTTTACTGTACAGAAGAGTATTTATTGTTTAAATTATTTATTTATCTGTGTTTGCATTAAACCTGTTCTAAGACATGGATATTTATGTTTTTTCATTTAGCATCTTTTCTTTTTTTATCTGTTAAACGGAACAATCTTCAGTAAAAAAGAGGGGAACACTTTACCTGAAGTACATTTTGAGGCATCATGAAGTGCATTATATGTCTTATGATATATGCCATCATATTTAATGGACTGTTGCACCTCTCAGTGTGTATGTTTTGACCACAGATTTGACTTGAGGCTTAATACTAGGCCTTCAAATCCCAAAGCATGTTCATTCTGAAGTGGACATTTTACTAATCAGAGCTCCTGCTGCTGCTGCTCTGTGGGTTGTTTAGTATTAGTATGTGCCACACTGCAGATTATTACAGCCTTTCTTTCATTTCCATTCACTTACTTTCATTGTAAAACTATATACAAGACGAGTACAGTGCAAGTACAGGGTTTCAAAAATATTCAAGGTAGACACAAAAAGGAAAAAAAGAGAAACAGCCCATGGTTTCTGTCTGTGTGTAATGAGCAAGGCTTCAAGATCAAATGTGATATGCTGCTGTATATGGTGTGATTACAGCTTGGTCTGGATGACTGTGAAAGACTAAATTAAACTGTGACCCGGCCTATCATGCTCCATGTACAGGCAGGCAACACTACAAGTGATGAGTGCCTGTGACTGGGGCTCCTGCTATCAGGAAGCCGACGCTCAGCAGCCACAGACTTCCCTCTGATTCACTCAATGTGCACTCCTGAAGCAGGGCTACTATAAGACTCTAATCTGTACTGTATTTCACAACGCAGACTGTCTTCTTCTGTGAGCTTGACAAGCCAACATTTTACAGTTGATGTCTAAACAACCTCGTATATGAATTGTTCATAGTCTTCATGTCATGGTACTGTATTACCTTGAATATATTCAGAATGTTTGTATGTGGTATTCTAAAATGCCTTCTGACCACTATTTTTGTACATTACAACTAATAAAACATTGTAAACACGTCTTTGGTCTGACTTTATACTATACTGTAGATGTAAAAATAAAGACATAATTATCATCTCATCTTCAAGGAACTCTGAAAGGAGATACACACATATATGTTTTAGGTATAAGAAACACAGAACACTGTTGTTATTTGACTATATTTCATGGTCTAGTGTGTATTTTTATTGTGTCTACTTCTATGATCATTTTATTAGTGTGTTTCATGTTGACCTGTTGTACTAACAAGTGCAAAACACCTTTTTTACATGAGTTGTGATAATGGTAATACCTGACCTCATCTAAATGATAAAAGTTAGACATTATTAATTTGGTTGAATGGTTCACGGTTAAAACACATGCAGCTCCTGTGTGCCACACTGACAGTTGGTGTTTTGTCCAGAAATCCTAACAGGTGCAGTCTAAGTCTGTCTAAGCTCAGTAAGCATGTATGTAAAGAAAAGGTAAGCTGCCTGTGAGTGGGTGCAAATAATTTGTCACTGATTCAACAATGCTAGACATAATCCAAACCGAATTCCATATACGTACAGCACTAGTACTAGTAGGACTTTGATTGGTGCATTCATACTGGACAATAAATAGGTCTTCAAAATTCACTTGATTTTTCAAATAAGGCAGAAATTTATGACCAGTCAAGTGTTAAGACCAAGAAACAGGAACCCTACGGAGACTGGAGATTTTTTTTACTAATGTACATTGTATAATTTGTTCAAAACAAAATGACATAACAATGGTCAATGGAAACCAAAATCATCAACCCATCTGAGTCAGATCGAAATCATGAGTCATAATGTGACTTGAGTGTGTATGGCCCCCGCCTGCCTGTAGTCAGTCTCAACAACATATGGGTATGTTCCTGATGTGTCAGCAGATTGTATCCTAAGGGAATCTGGGCATGACTGAGCTCCTGGACAATCTGTGGTGGTACCTGATGGTGTTGGATCCACCAATGCATAATGTCCCGTAAGTACTCAATTAGACTTAGGTCAGGGGAACGTGAAGCCCAGTCAGTGGCATCAGTGCCTTCATCATCCAGCAACTGCCTGCACACTCTGGCCACATGGGGCTCCACATTGTTATGCTCAATTATGTTACCGGCAGCTTACTGTTCACCACAGACTCTCCAGACACTTTCACACTTGTCACCTGTCACCTGTGCTCAGTGTGAACCTGCTCTCATCTGCGAAAAGAACAAGGCGCCGATGGCGGACCTGCCAATTTGTGGTGTTCTGATGACAGTCAAACTGCATGGCGCTGAGCTGTAAACACAGGTTGTACTGGAGAATGTCAGGCCCTCATGCCATCCTCATGGAATCTGTTTGTTACAGTTTAGTCAGAAACATAATTTTTTAGCAGTGCTCCTCCTGTTTCTCCTTGCACGAAGGAGCAGATACCTGTCCTGCTGCACAGTTATTGCCCTTTTAAGGCCCTGTCCAGCTCTTCTGGTGTAACAGCTGGTCTCCTGGTATCTCCTCCATTCTCTTGAGAATGTCCCGGGAGACAGCAAACCTCCTTGTGACTGCACACATGGATGTGCCATCTTGAAATAAGTGAACTACCTGTGCAACCTGATTGGGCTGCAGATACTGCCTCATGCTACCAGTAGTGACAAGAACTCTATTATCTAAAAAGGAGAGTGATGGAGTGTTGCATCAGATGACCTGGCCTCCACAATCACCTGATCTGAATCCACTTGAGATAGTTTGGGATGAGTTGGACTGGAGAGTGAAGCAGCCAACAAGTGTTGAAATCTTATATTATTTAATATTTGTGAAGCATCAGTACATATGCAGAACATTGTAGCTAGTTTAAGAGTAGAGTAGAGTTAAGCTGGTTTAAGCTGGTTTAAACTACACTAGCATTTGGGTAGTTTTATGACCTGATACATGTAAATGTTGATCTTCAAGCTAACAGTCAGATAAACATGTTGGAGTAAAGAGAAATGTGGTGGAACAGAAGTATAAAGTCCTCCACCATGAAATGGAAATGAAGTGAAGTAGCCCACTGTACTGACTGTCATTAATTTAAATATGCTACATTACTATGTTTGTCCACGTTTGTTTAAATCATTTCTCTGCATGACCTGTGTGAACATTAGAGACTTTGATGTATGAAGAGGTTGAAAACTATAAATAAACTTTATAATCTAAGCCAGCAGGCGGCAGCCTAAAGCCGTCGCACTACATCCTTTTTGACATTTCAGGCTCGCCGTAGTGTTGTGCAACATTTAGCGCGAACTTGAATACCGAGCGGAATAAACCTAAAGCTGCTGCTGAATGAAATGTGATCTTATTATACGTCTTCCGTGGATGTTACTTGAGTTTAACATCTGCTACAAATACTTATCTGTTAAGTCCGTGACCTACAGTTAGTGTTTGAGGAAGTAACATAAGAGAAGAGCTCAGCGCCATTGCTGTGGAAATGAAGCAGGTACTAGCTGTTTCTGGGTAACCAGGGCTAAACGCTAACGCTAACTACACAAAGAAGAGACACGCAGGAATTAAAGACTATGGTGAGCAAGCAGAATTGTTGTCCTTTTGTTTATTCCTGTAACGTTACACAGCGTATTCAGGTGTTGACTGTCAGTTTGAACTCATTGGTGTAAAATGATCATTCCAGAGGAGGAGTCTGGCTCCCAGTCAGGTAGCCAAGCGGAAACAAGCAGGAGACGAGGATGATGACTGGACCTGTGCAAGTGTAAGTCACATTCAGAGGAATACACAGTGTCAGTCCTCACGTAAAAAATCTGATAATACTAAGTCATGCTCTAAAATATATTTGAAGTACTCCACTAAGAAAACAGTGCGTTTTAAACGCTGTTGATAACAAAAATGTACAAGTCAAGTCCAGATTTGTTTGACAAAGTCTTTTTTAAAATAACCAAAAATATGGCAAACAAGATTAGTGTGACTTTCTGCTCGGATAAGGGTCATAGATTCCTGTTAGGTACAGACATGTGGAATAAAAATAGCAGTCGGTATAAAGGTGGAGTTTATTTTAAATACTAACGAATACTGCAAAATAAATGTAGTACAATATTTCCCACTGAACTGTTAAAATGGAACTGAGAAAAAATGAAAATACAACAGAATGCATGGAAATATAATAGATTTTAGACACTGAATTACAGAATCACTGTAAAAATGGGGCTGTGCTTGCTTGTGCTTCTTCCCAGGAGAAAAGAAGAAAAAGTGATAGTGAGGTGAGGGAGAGCCATATTTCTCCCTTCAGAAAGCCTCTGACACAGCTCAACAACCGGCCTACATGTGTAGATGCTGACAAACATGTAAGTGTTTATTCCTGTGGATTTTACTCTTTGCATTCATTTAGCATGTGAGTACATGACTGACATGACATGACTTAATGCCATCAATTTAAAATATTTTTCACAGGAAGCGTTTATTCGAAGTATCCTCTCTAAGCCATTTAAAATTCCTATTCCAAATTACACAGGTAATATTTTCACTATGGTTTCTTTTTCATGTCTAATGCAGCAGGTTAATAAATCTTACAGCTGATCTCTTGATGAATTGCCCACAGGCTCGCTGGGAATCAGGGCACTCGGTCTAAAGCGTGCAGGAGTAAGGAAAGCACTTCACGATCCCTTCGCAGAAGATGCTTTGGTTCTTTATGAGCCTCCGACCCTGAGCAATCATGACCTGATCAAAGCTGACAAGTAGGTTTAAAACACATACAGCCTTCCTCCATTCAGTGTTTCCTCATGGTTCTTTCTCTAAAAGTTAGCGGGTGAGCGGTTCGATTCTCAGTCCGACAAGCTACATGTCGAGGTGTCCTTGGACAAGACACCGAACCCCGTAGTAGCGCTGACACAGGTCTAGCAGCTGTCCAAACAACAATTTCCCCAAGAAGATCAATAAAGTATCAATTATTATTATTATTAGATCTGGAACTTTTCAACTTTGTCTTAAACAGTATCAAAGTGCCTGTTTGTATGTGAGGATACCTCTTGGTCCAAATGACTTGATTTAACTTGGCCTGCTAAAGTTTCTTATGAAGCTCAGTGCACATTTGCACACTGTGTATGTCTTACAGCCTGTCCTGTTCTGAAAAGCGGCAGGGCCACTGTTAAGAGCAGAAATGTTACAGCAACCAAAAGATTTTGTCATATAATGTACACATGGGCACATTGATGTTGTTTTGAGACAGACTTGGAAAAAATCTTTATTTGTCCTTTTAGTGTTCTCTCTTCATTCACAGAACTCACTGTCTTCAGAAGAGCTTTGTATTTTTATTTTGAGGCCTCACTTCTTGTGTGGAAACAACAAGCTTTAGACAACAGGTTAGAAACTGCAGTGCAAATGAATCAATTAGTATTATTATTATTTATTTTGTATTTTATTTTAATAAATGTTAAATAAATTTTAGCTTTATTTTCAGATTCTCAGTTGTGTTTTTCGAGGTTGAAGAGTCAGAGAATTCCTAACAGATTAGTTAAGTCTTTAACGAGATAACAAAGTTCAGAGTGTTTAGCTAGTTTGAAGAGGCTCATTTTAATGTCTGTTTGCTGCAGGCGTTGTATTTACCCTGCGGTGCCCAGAGCTGCATATAACTGTAGCCTGGACTAGCTTTGCTACCGTGTATCAGTGTTGAAAATTTTACAAATGTGCGACACAACTTTTCTTGGTCCTGTCCAGAGAAAAACTTCCAGTCCATGTTGTTGTGGATCCAGTTTTAGGAAAAGTGCTCAGACCCCACCAGAGAGAGGTAAATTTATTTATATTTTTCCTAACTGTTACTGATTTGTATTAAACTGCAGAAATGACTCTTTCAGTAATGAAGCAGAGCTTACATTTCTCTTCAGAAACTTAAAAACTGAAGTTAATAGACTGACTGAGGTCTAACTAACTGCTAAGCTTTTTCTGAAGCTTTCAATCATGGTCTTCTTTCGTAAGGTGCAATTGAAAGCTTCATGAAAAGTTAGTGTACTTATTTCCTTCAATGAAAAATGGATGTCTCTAATTTCTTGAGGGGGTGAAGTTCCTGTGGGAGTGTGTTACGGGCCGACGCATACCAGGGTCGTACGGCTGCATCATGGCTGATGAGATGGGCCTGGGGAAAACTTTGCAGTGTATCACCCTTATGTGGACCTTGCTGCGCCAAAGCCCTGATGCTAAGCCAGAGATAGACAAGGCCATTGTGGTTTCACCTTCCAGCCTGGTTCGCAACTGGTACAATGAAGTGGGAAAGTGGCTCGGAGGACGCGTCACACCAGTGGCCATCGACGGAGGTTCAAAAGATGACATTGATAGACAGCTAGGTAGCTTATTGCTCTCTTCTCTCTCACAAATATACACACCAGTGTTATCAACAGGAAACTCTAACCTGATTGTGGCTGCAGGGGTGGCCAGTGCTGGTCCTCGAGGACCACTGTCCTGCTTGTTTTCCAACCACCCTTGCTCCTACAGCTTCTGATTGGCTGACCACACCTGATCCAGGTAATGAGCAGTGGATAGGGCAGAGATAGCTGGAAAACAAGCAGGACAGTGGCCCTCGAGGACCAGGATTGTCCACCCGTGCTTTTAGAGTAAAGACTGAGGAGTCAACTTGAAGGAGGAGAGCTGCACACACACTTAATCATAGTATAGTCATAATCACTGTGCTGAATCAAAAACCAGCCTCTCAGTTTACACCTTCATCACCAGGGGCAAACAGGAAGGGTGGGATAAAAACCACTATGAAACACCAGATAAGGCATCTGCTGGTATCATTGCACCATTTAGTATTCATTCTATCCTCTGTATAGTATGACCTGTGCTTTGTTTTACACATCTTGTGGCTAAAAATTAGATGTGATAAAATTAGTTAGATATTGTATACAATACAGTAGTCTGTTTAATTTCTACATGCTAAATGTTTCAAAAATGTCGAACAGTATGGTTTGAACAGCTGAAAGGAGAGGGAGAGAAGCTTTTGGGAGTCATATACATACATTGTATAACTGAAATTTGTGTTCAAACTGCTACTTTGGGGGAAACAACGTGACGACGAAGTTGCTTTGCTACATACAATTACGCAGACATGTAACATGCCCACATCACACAAAAGCTAAACAGCCTTTAGCTGTAATACAGAGATCTACATCACCATGTTATGTTTGAGTGGTGTTCTATGATTGCTCAGGGCTAAAGTATCTCTTCACCTATTTTAACACCTATGGAAGTTTCTTAGAACCACATTCTAACTTACTTTAACACCTATAGTTTATTTATGTACATAGCCTCAAATCACAACAAAATCATTTTAAGACACTTTACATGGTAAAAGAGCTCAGTGCATCAAGGCAGAACCCCCAGCTGTCTGGTTTCTGGTTACAATGAGAATCTGAGAATAAGGGTGTCAATACCATAAAACAGCTGAAAGGAAACTGAATCTTGGTTGACTTTGATGGACTTTCCCTCAACATAAAAATGTATCTTTTTACTAAATATTGGAGCTTGTTAATTGGTTGTTTATTAATTGCCTTGTTTTCTGCGATTCCTAGTGAACTTCATCTCTCAGTATGGTTTGAGAGTTCCAACTCCAATCCTGATCATTTCATATGAGACGTTTCGATTGCACGCAGAGGTTTTGCACAAGGGCAAAGTTGGACTTGTCATCTGTGACGAGGTATTTGATCTCAACCTGTACACTTTACAACTGTCGATGAATGTTGGCTCGATGACGTTAACCGTTTGTGTGCTGCAGGGCCATCGGCTGAAGAACTCTGACAACCAGACATACCAGGCTCTCAATGCAATGAGTGCACAGAGGAGAGTGCTGATATCAGGCACTCCCATCCAGAATGACCTGCTGGAGTATTTCAGCCTGGTCCATTTTGTTAACGCTGGAATCCTCGGTAGACAGCCCCACATTCTCTAAACAGCTCATATACATATAAGTTATTCCTGCTGTTTGTGCTGATCATCTTTATTTCTTAATTCGCCTTGTGACAGGTACAGCACAGGAGTTTAAAAAGCGATTTGAGCTTCCCATCCTCAAGGGTCGAGATGCAGATGCCAGTGATAAAGACAGACATGCTGGAGAGGAGAAACTCAAGGAGCTGATCAGCATCGTCAACAGGTGAGCTCGAAGCACACACAAACACTGTTTCATTCTTATTTCTAATATATTTTCTTTTCCTTTCCTTGGACTGACTCTGTTCTATGAAAGTGGTCATGTGCACTTGACACTACTTAGCTGCAGTCCCTGCTATATAAATAACAGTTACACATTATTTACTGTATATCCACCTGTAACTGACCCTGTTCTACTTCAACAGGTGTTTGATAAGGAGAACATCAGACATCTTGTCAAAGTACCTTCCTGTGAAAATTGAGCAGGTTGTGTGTTGCAGGTAGGTTGATTCAGTTGGTTTCTGGTGAGAGATTTTGATGCAAAAACAGATGTTTGTCTCTGGTTGATGTTTGGCATGAAAATAGATTTTAGGTTTTGGCATTACAAGAAATTTCTCAAATATATTGAGTTATAATTCTGTCTCAGGACAACTGCAGATAATACATAATAATGTGTAGGTAATGAGTGTGGCTCTTCCCTGCAGGCTGACTCCTCTGCAGACAGAGCTCTATAAGCGTTTCCTGAGGCAGGCCAAACCTGTCGAGGCGCTACAAGGAGGCAAAATAAGTGTCTCCTCCCTGTCTTCCATCACTTCACTCAAGAAACTATGCAACCGTAAGTGCTTAAGCCAAATGGTGTCGTGTCACTTTTTGAGGCAAAGTGTTCTCAAATACAGAAATGTAAAATCAAGGACAGCTAAAGAGGTTGAGGATGCCTAATTGATTTATGGATTTAGCTTTACAGTATATCTATACATTTAATTAGGACTGCTTGTACTAACCACTGTCCTGTGTCACAGACCCAGCACTCATCTATGACAAGTGTGTGGAGGGTGAGGAGGGCTTTGAGGGGGCACTGGATCTGTTTCCACCTAGCTACAGCACTAAAGCTGTGGAGCCTCAGCTTTCTGGTAAGAACAGATACAATCCAGCTCATCACATCTTTGATGGTCTAATCCAGAGAATAGATGGCCCCTGCTTACTTGTTTTGTGCAACACAGCTTGAATTGTCTTAGAAGAAGAAGTGTAGACTTAGTGGGATATAATCTGACCCTGGTCAGTATGTGTGTAGTAGCATGTACGTTTAGTACTGCTTGTATGCTAGAATACTATTGTATACCATTATTATTGCCAATCATCAGCAAAGACATTGTGTACTACAGTGTTCCATCTTCTACACGGTTGTGTGTCTTTTCTTTGTGTCTTAAGCAAACACAGACACAGACGGTGTATTGAAAACAAGGACAGAGCCAGACTAGCTTTTTCTCCCTGCTATCTGTCTTTATGCTAAGCTAGGCTAACTCTAGCGCTTTAGTTATAGTTCACTACTACTAAACTCCATGTTTTCTTCTGCTACAGCAGATATAGAGTCTGGTCAAAACTAACATGTCCCACGTTTTCCTTTGAGTAATTCATTTGGAAAATACCAGAAGGGAGAAATAGATGATTATTTGCTCTCATGATAGACCTTTGTCTTTGTATTCATCTGTTTAAATACTGTTAGTTCTCAGTCTATGTACTGTAGATCAGTGGTTCTCAAAATTTTTACACCAGGTACCACCTCAAAAAATATTTGGCTCTCCAAGTACCACCATTATGACCAAAGGTGGGTAGTAACGAGTTACATTTACTTAAGTAACTTTTTGAAAAAAACTACTACTTCTGGGAGTAGTTTTATTGCACCACACGTTTTACTTTTACTTGAGTAGTTTCGTGAAGAAGAAACGCTTCTTACTCCACTACATTGGACAACACTCGACTCGTTACTTTTTTTTACCATTTATTCTACACATTTTCAGCAATCAGACGTAGCAACAATGATCACATGACTCCGTTTCACCACCGGTAATAAAGTCGTTAAATTGATTGAAGTTGGTGCTCGCTGAAACGCAGAAGGCAACATTTCATCCATGAGATCACCCGTTAGCTCACTCTGGATTCAGAAATAGGTGATTTACCATCACATCCTGATCAACCAAC
>JAUMHL010000021.1:724357-735407 GCA_032362345.1 Sandelia bainsii | reverse complement strand
AGTGCATTTTAGGTTCATCCTGAAATTTCACCCGAAAGCCGAATATCCCTAACTTTTTGTGAGTAGTGTATGTATGTGTGGTGATTTCTTTCTCTATATATATGTATGCATATGTAAGAACATGTGGAACCCATGTGTGATATGTGTCCTGTGTTCCATTTCAGGCAGTAGACTTGCACACAGAAGAAGAGGCCAAACGTGAAGTTATGAAAATGCTTTTCACATTCATCTTCTATGGCTTCACAAACAACTTCATCCAAAGAAACATGGCAAATTTAAACACACCATCCTTCCTGTGGGCTGCAGCTAAATGTATCAGACATTTTGTGCTCATCACAAGCTCGCACAAGCCCCTTCAAAGTTTGACTGCTGAGCAGCAGCCTCTGCTGGGCCTCTTAGAGAAGCGTATCAGGAGTGTTGGTATATCACAGTCCATTGATCTGTCAAAGAGGAAGTCACAAGCTGCTCTGTATGTTCTCCACCGCCTGCTGGACCATGGGATGGCTAAAGAAGTTGTTCTACATGTGCAGTGCCCCATTGTTCTGGCCTGGCTCCTACATGGGAGGGGATCTCAATATGTAAATCCTGAGCTGGACAACCTAATGAACAACAAAAAGGCAAGCTGTATTTCCCAAACTGCCTCAGCCAGTGCACACAGTGAGAGTTGCAGTCCAAGTCCTGAGACCAGGGCTTCAGAAGATCAGGATGATGAAGTCATTCCATGTAAACGCTTAAAGCTGGATTCTGTGTCTGTGGAGGAGGAATCTGGAAAAGCAAACTTTACTGTGGACCCCCAGGCTCTCTGTCAGACTTTTAATCCATGTGATGGTCCCTCAGCAGAGGTGTGTCCATGGGGACAGATCTGTTGTCTGGAGATCAGGCAGTGTGGCTCTGACTCCCTCAGAGTGCTGACCGCTGCCCTGCCCACATTTTTCTGCCTTCGCTCTTTAACACTTCACAGCATTTGTAAGTTTGCTATTTGTTGCTTTAGTGAGTTTGGGGGTCACAGATCTTTTTTGTCTTGGTACCACGCATCTGTGTTTCCACGCTACTGTTTATACAAAAATGTTATACATATAAATATTATATAATATAAAATATTTAATCAGTGTGAAGATGTAAACTACACACTAGCACACTTGTTTTGTGTGGAGGAAAATAATGACTAGAAATTTCATGGCAGCACTTGTACTAGTTTGTACTACAGATACTACATATGAAACTGTAAAATGTAAAGACAAACAAAATGCAATGCAAAGAATTTAAAACCTATATTAGATTCAAAATTGTACAACAACATTTCAAATATTGAAACTGAGAAATTTGAAAGTGATTAGTTTAGAAATATTTTCCTGTTATAGCTGCTCAACAGTTCAGCACCTCTTTTGTCATATTTTTGCTCCTTATTCACCAAATGTTTGACCACTTTCTAAAAATGAGGTTGTTAAACTAACATATCTTGTTGACTAAACTAAAGGGACTCATTTAATTTTAAAGACGGCAAATGTATTTTGGGATAAACCATTTTCTGTATGCTACTTTCTAACAATAACATGAACTGTAGATTAGAATGTTGAGAAGAAGGAAGGGAGCGGGTGTTGCACTCTGACTCTTCATTCAAAGGGGATGAATTTTAGTGCTGTACATGACATCTACAAGCAGTGTCATTGTATTGAGTCCAGTGACATTAAATATACTGCAGGATTATTTTAGCTCTGGAGAATAGTTAGGTGCCGTCATTGTTGAGGTGTGCAGGATTTATTTGTTTTTATGCCTGTTTATGCAGCAACCTTCAGGGACTCTGATGTGTTGAACTTAGCCACAGCCCTGAAGCAGCTGTCTGAAAGCTCCCGCAGTGCCCTCACTGACCTGAGCGTCAGCGTTCTACCGTACACCAGTCTCGTGGAGATCCTGCTGGACGCAAGCCCCAAAGTGACATCGCTACACGTTGAGATCCAGACTGTGATGTGGGGACTGGACTTCCCTTCACATCATTCCACGACTGCAGAGTCAGAGCTGCCAGGTGCTGTCAGCTTTCTATCAGAGTGCAGTAACACTTGAAGTGAGCAGGAGAATATGTGTAATAACATATATCTGAGGAAAGCAGCATGTTGGAGAGAACCAGTAATGAATAATCTCTTGATTATGAAAATAGTTTTTGTTAGGCCTGGTTCTAACGCTTACTTTAAAGCAGTGCACGCTATTAAAAATCTACCTACGGTTCCTGTTTCCTCACTTTCCTCACAGAGCTGCCACTGGAGAAGCTGACGGTCAAAGTAGCTGAGTTCCAGACAGATCTCCACTTCATCACATCTGTGCTGAGACGCTCTCCACACCTCACCTCACTCCACATAGCTGGGATGAGGTTACCAACTGGCTCCTCTCAAAGCCAGCTCCTCACCACAATATCAGGTAATGAGTGGTATCAATGTGAGGGCTTCACCACAGTTTGAGTGTCCGGGACGTTTCAGGGGCACCGTTCTGTATTTTTCTTATTGTCTACAAAGTCCATGAGAAGTCTCAAAACACCAACAGACTGATCATAAGTGTTGGTTGTGTTCTAGTATGGCTTGGGTTGCATATTTCTGCCAAACCCTATTCAACGTGCTGTCGGGTCCTGTCAGGTTTGGGGATCCACTCTCTAAATGTGTATCACAGCCTGGTATAGGAGGAACTATTTAAAACAGCTGCTGTGGATTAGTCCTGTGTCACTTAGACGACTAAATATAATTATATCAATCCCACATACAACATCCCGCTCCTACAAACACTCACTAGTGTCACTAAATATGATGAATCACATAAAGTATGTTACTGTGCCTCGTTTCTGAGTCGTTTTTACACAAACAGAGCTGGAGCTAAGCAGAAGTTTTCCTCACCTACTCATCAGCTGAAGCTGATACTGTGACAAGTGAAGTGGATTTTATGTTTAGAGTTTTATAAAAGATACATCAGCCAATAGAAAAGTTTTTAACTATAAATAATCTTAATACAGTTTCCATGGATTTATTAATGTGATGAAGATGCACAGTGAGTGTGACAAATGACCCTGTCAGTGAACAAAGTGTAACGGTGACAGTGTTTCTAAATGACCTCAGTTCTACTTTAATATTTCTGTGCTGCAGTTTCTGCAGAGCTCTAACGTCAGCCAGGCTGGTTCCTTTTTCTAGCTGTGAAACAAATGTGCTCTGAAGTGCTGTCACTAAAGATGTGTGATCAACTTTTAGAGGTGAATCTGTGTTTGAGGAGCCTCAACTTGGAAGACGTGAAGCTGTCTGATTGTCTCCCTGAGATCCTACATCTACTGAGCAACTGCAAGCTGGAAGGTAAGAAAAGCAGTGACCCTTGACTGCAGGAGAGCAACAAAGATCTGTCACCAGCTTGATACCAACTCATACCTGGAGCAGTGAAAATCACCATACTGCTGAAAACTGGTGTGATCTACAGGGCTTGCATCTTGCGTCTCTTTTAGGGTTTGTGTGTCTGTGTTCACATCAACATACAGTTTTGCCTAAATATGGACATATTTGGTCAATGGATCAGCACATGTATCTTTTTTTATAGAACATAAAGGAGACACAACATCTTTGAGAGCACTTACATCACCAGCATCATCTTTTCAGGTTGGAGGAACTGAACCACAAGTCAGCCCATGTTTTTTTTACTGTTTCCTTTTCCTTCTGTCAGAGCTGCGGTTGAATGACTGCCGTCTTCTTGAGAAGTGGAGCGACAAGGAGGAGAGTTTGAAGAAGCTGGTGGCCGCCCTGAAGACGGTGCCTTCACTCCACACGCTGAGCCTGGCTCAGAATCGACTTGGTGAGCACGTGCTTCACATGTTTCCTCTAAAAAGATTGAGTTCAGGGACACATCAGTCCCCATCCTGCTACAGCCACACTGCTTATTATGAGCTCAGTGTTTTCATCTCTACAGTAACATGGTCGTATTTCTCACTGAATATTGTCATGAACTTTGTTTTCAAATACATCTGCTCTTGGCCTCTGCTGGTACAAGTCTGTTTTTAAGAGCGGCATAATGTGACACCTTAATCACACTGTCTCACTCATGCACCGTGTCAGCTATTAAGATGACAATATGTTAGTATTCAAAATAAATCGTTTACAAAGCAGAGTTTAGTTTGACCTGGAGAAACTAATGTCAGTGCATCTGTCAACAGCCAGGAACGTGCACGTGTTGGCAGAGCTGTTCTCAGGATCCTCCCCCAGCTCAGTGAAACGCCTCGACCTCAGGTAAGAGCTGCAGCTCACGTATTATCAGGTATTATGTACACATGCTGCACAGAGTGAAAATGTTGGTGTGGGTCTAGAATGGATTAGATTACACTGAATATTTGAGTAATAACAATCCCAGCTCAGCACACAGCTGTGCACAATTATCAGTGCTCTGAGCTGCTTGGTATGATGATGATTCAATACCAATAACTCTTTTAAAAAGACTTCACAAATGAGGTTTTATTCTGAAAACCTTTTCAGTCACCCGGTTTCTATGACTACTGAGAGACCCCCTTGCACATTCAGCATCAGTTAAGCCGTAGTTATTTATGTTTCTTTTAGTTTTATTATTTTTCTTTTGGGATGTTTACATCATTTATACAACTTTATGTAACCAACATGTTGTCACATTAAAAAGTGTTTGTGTTGCATATTCAGCATGTGTATATGTATCATACTGTACATTTGTCTGACAATGCTTCTGTGTAGCAGCAGTTTGAATGGAGTTGACTAAGCTTTCATTTATCATACATTATGTTAATTACAGCTCCAACTTCATTCAGCCCGTGGAGCTGCTGGCGTTCACCAGGAGACTGAAGACAAATTGCCCCCCACACCGATTAACCCTTGACCTCAGGAAGAACCCAGGAGATCGAGATCCCGACACGTGGAACGCTGCACTGGAGAAGCTGCGTCCCTTCTGTGTTGTAGTGGTTGAAGGATGGAAATCCACGGACACAATGGTCGACCACGTCAGCAACATGTGACCCAAGCTAAACACAGCGAGACACAAGCAAACAGTGTAGGAGTGGAACGCAGCTGTAAGAGGTGACTTCATGTTCCAGAGATTCTAAAGTCAAGACTTCCCATCGAACCAGCAGGAGTCACTTCTTCACTGTGCATCTAGTTCACCCTGTTCAAAACAGTCGTTGTCTAAACACACAACTTGTGCATCTGTAGTGCAAGCATGTACAGTACAGAAGTACTGTATGTGAGTGACCGTCGTGTACACACGTGGACAGACAGCTACAGTATGTTCCTCTCAGGTCTAATTGTTCCTATTATTCTACCATTGGGTTTTATTTCACATCTTTAGTGGGGGGGGGGGCATGTATTAAAGTGAGTTCTGCTGTAAAAGAAAAGAGGTTCCTGTGTTCGTTTGACATTTGAATCATTTATTAAACCAACGTCCATTACACTTTCAGAGTCTTCTCTCAGACAGAGTGAGTGACAGCGGACATTACAACACAACAGAAAAACCTGGAGGGCTGAGGTGAGGAGCAGTTTCACAGCAGCTGTCTCACACCTTCTCTTTACATTAGACACAC
Source organism: Sandelia bainsii (assembly GCA_032362345.1). Taxonomy (NCBI): domain Eukaryota; kingdom Metazoa; phylum Chordata; class Actinopteri; order Anabantiformes; family Anabantidae; genus Sandelia; species Sandelia bainsii. Next base: position 729,850 of record JAUMHL010000021.1, on the reverse strand, counting down.
AGCATCAACACAGACGACCCATTCATCATTAGTAGGAACCAAGTAGAAAAAACAATCAGAAAACGGATTAAAAAGAGCTTCATCTTTTTCTTAGCGGGTTTTTAAAGCTAAATACTGGAACACTTTGTTTTTCCTTGTATATTGTCATGTTTTAGTAAATTCAAGTCAAAGAGTGAAGACCCTACATCTGCATGCTAATTGGTTGATCTGTTGGGTCTATCTACAGCCATCTCGCACACAAAACAACAATAGTCTCACAAACGCACGCTCACACATACACATACACACTGTCGCAACGTTTCAGCCTGACCTGGCTGCCTCCGGAGATAAAAACTCAATCATTTGTCTGTGTTCACACGTCCATGAAGAAGTCAGCTGTCACATGAGGAACACGTTTGTTCTGATGCTTCAACTTACACACTGTGCTGTATCTTGGTCTGCTGGGACTTTTGTGTAGCTTGGGGACAGTGTTCAAACCTGGCAACCCCACTACGAGGACAAGACGTGATCCAGCTGCATCAGTATGAGTTTTGACAAAGCTAGGCTAACGGCAGCGATTGATCAGTTTTCACTGTGCTATTAACTGAACAGACAAGTTCTGATAACACTCGCAGCACACCTCCACCTTCAGTCACAAAACAAGTACATGTCCTTCATTTGGGGCCTAACTGTTGAACCCATCTTTCAACTGCCTGAACCCTCTTTAACATAGTTTTACTTTGCTAAATTCAGCAACTGTTGTTCATGGGAAGAAAAAAAAACACAAATCTCACATCATTGGTCCCTGAATCTACATTTAAAACAATTTTTTCACTATATATGTTTGATCAGTGTGAGTTTCAGAGTTTAAGCTGTTGACAACATGTGAGTCATTTCTGAACATAAAAAATATTCAGCACTCGAGAGACGAGCAGGTGTGTTTGGTTACCAGCATCTCTGCGAGACGGTTGATCTCATTTGGTCATAACGGACAGAGGAGGAAGCATGATGCTGAGGCAGCGACTACAGCTGGACAACTCATTTCTGTGACACATAAAGTTAATGACTGATTCTTTCGGCCCAGACTTTTGAAAAGTGACGTTTCCTCCAGACAGATCACTTCTTTATGGACTGTGAACCAGAGGTACACTTACAGATATTAAGAGCTCTAGAAACACCTTCCACTACTTGACTAGATGAAGGGCAGAGGCCTTTGTGTGGTCCACAGACTTGTTCAGAGATAGGTTTAAGTTGCCACTTGTAGACCTCAATCAATGTGAGGAAAATTTACACTTTAGCAAGACAGAAAAACAAAAAAGACTAAATGAAACAGCCTCAACCCTGTAGCATCCTGTTCCACAGCCGTTTCCACTGTTAAATATGGTGCTTTTTTCCTATCTCGTTTCTGTATATACTTCTTTTTACATAGTCTGTACAGTGTTGATGTACATGGTGTCTGTGTGGCGTGTGCATGTCAGAATGAGTGAGCTGCACATCACACACGGAGTGACACTCATCTAACTCAGTGAGACTGAGTCACCATCATCTAGACCTCAAAGATGGAAGTTAGTGTTTGTTTTTTTCATGATGCTTTGTCTCCATGAATCATTCAATCATCCCTTCCCACTGTGTCACAGAAACACTCTGAATAAATCAAACTGGTACAGCAAGATTCACAGTCGTACACAAACACGCGTGTGAATACGACACACACAGTCACACACGTGCCGTAACAAAAGCACACACAGGAGCCTACAATACAGCATCTTGAAGGCATTAAGGAAACTTCCCTTAAATAAATATGAATAAATTAAATCATACAAAATGAATGGGTTAAAAAAAAAAACAAATTCTGTAAAATAAATTCAATAAACAACAGCACTTGCTCGTAGACACAGACCACATGGTACACTTTGTAAACAATGACAGACACGCACACAAGTAGACACATTCACAAATCATGAGTGAGCAGAAAGGCGGTGGTGGTGGTGGTGCTGCTGCTGCTCTGAAGGGTCAGGTCAGGTGGGAGGACGGGGCTGTGGGGGCAGAGCTGGTAATTCTCGAGTTGCTCAAAGGAAGTACGAGCATGCTGTGCTCTGTTTAAACGTTATGGCTGGGAGCTAAACTGGCAGTGCTGCAGTCATCCCTCCTGCTGTCTCTGCTGCTCGTGTGTTCAGAGGGATGTGGTCCACAGACAAAGTGACTGCACAACACCAAAAACTGGCAGAGTGGATCCTTCAGGGTGATTCAATGCTAAAAGATCAGTTAGGAATGTTCCAACAAGGGAGAGAAGATCATCTGACGTGGAGCCAAGGCACCAATCACTGGCTGATTTCCTGGCTGAACAGTTAGATCACTGCTCACATCTGTGTGAAGCTATTAGAACATGGACACCAAAAACCACCTGTATTGTAGGTTACTGACTCCTGTGCTCCATGCTAGGTACCTCCATCAAGCACTGTACAGTGTTCATCACTCAGTCAGTGTCGTGTGTTAGCACTGGCGCTAACCACAGAGTGTGCATGAAGCCAGGCTATGTACGTTTTCCACTTCCAACATCTTACAAATGAAAACTAGGAAAACACCCTGCTGGACTGCAAGTAAGACACAATCATTGTTAGTAGGAGACAGCAGGGGTGTAGCACAATGTCTGCAGGACTGAATTTAACACCTAGAAATAATCTTCTGGTCATTCTTTGACCATACTATCATATTACTGATATAATATACACCATACACTAATCATTTCTAATGATGTATTTGATTGAATTACAGTGAAGTGGACTCAGAGAAGTCAGAATAAATGATGATAAATGATAAATTACTGCAAAATGATTCATATATTTTGGTTAATTTAAGTTATTTTTCTCCAATCAGCACTTAGTCCATTAAGAGATAAGCCTCCTGACTATACTGTTGCTAACAGGACTGACTGCTTGCACAATCCACTGTTGCAGCAGCACCACATATAGTGAGATTCTACTAAAAATTACTACAGCAGGCAACACAAATATATTTGATTTACTTATATTATATTACTGATTAGTTTGGATTCATGTGGAAATGAAGCTGATTTTCTGTCCAGTAAAATTACATCAAATTGATCGGAAATACAGTTTAGACATTCTTAATGTTCCTTTTTTGAGGAAATGTATTTTATTGATATTTAAGACTTTCCAAGTCCTGCAGATAGCCTGTTTAAGATGGTTGGAGTAAAGTTGTTGGAGTTGACTAGGAGTCATTTAGTGTCCATGTTCTCTTCTCTTGACGGCTAAGCAGCCGACAGAGCTCTCACGTCTTTCTAACTTCCCAGCTACACTAGCTTGAAGTCAGCCAGCATCTAAGTACCAGGATGATGCCGTGGTTTCATCGTCCTCTATTGGTTTCTATCCCTTCAGACGGAACACGCTCGCCCTCTAGAGGCACAATCACAAATGCAGGAGTAAAGGGCCTCTAAGTTTGCAGCTCCCACTGAGTTGTGGCAGTGTAAAATACCTGATTTGCTGCCAGTGAAAACAATGTTGGACACAGCTTCACCTTTCAACCTGGAGCATAACCCTAGCATGGTCAAACGAATACAAGTATTAATGAAACGGTGCAGTTAGGCTTTCTATCTTACAGAGAAAAATGTGTATGTGTGAGAGACTTTAACACCTTTGAGAGAACGTGTTTATAATATATGTTTCAATGAATGCAGTATTCGTCTAAAAGATCATTCTTGCTTTGCATTAGGTTGTATTCTATGTTGCAGAAAGACTTAAAGGAATAGTTTGGAATTTTTCAACTGGTCTTAATATAATGCTGAAGTGCCTTTACTGTAAGGTCAGTCCAAAAGTATTAGAACAGCAAGGCTCATTCGTTTCTACCGGACATTGAAGACACTTGGCTTTAAGATTAAAAGATGGAGGTCAGCTTTTATTTGATGTACATGCTATGTACACCTCAACATGTCAAACAACAGCGAAGACAGCACCTTATTGTATCACATAACCCAAAGTTTAGATGAGCAAATGTACTGGAACATGACTGACAGGTGATGAATGTGAGAGGTGTGAAGATGACAGTCAGTGACATCACCATCAACCTCTACAGAGCAGAGTGAAGAAGATCAGAAATATAGAGGCTGTACCTCAACACCTTATCAGTTTACTGAACCTATGTGCTCCAATACTTCAAATGTGGGTTATCTGGTACAGAAGGTGCTATATTCTGTGTTATCAAGTTGTACACAGCATCAACAAAAGGTGAAATTCTGAACTTCTCATATGTTTTTTTTTATCGTGCAACCAGATGTCTTCATGTTACAGCAAAAACCAAATGAATTAGCCTTGTTGTTCCAACACATTCTCTGTATGTGACAACAGCAGTAGTTCTCAGCGTTGTGGGTGAAAAATGACACAGCTGCTGTGCCGAGCAGAAAGAGCTGAAGTGACCAAGACCTGTTGTCACATACATACAAGCAACACTGTGTTAAGACCAGCTTTAAAGATACTAAACCATTCATTTAGTATCTAAGTGAGTTTATGTAGATGCTGTACGTGTGTGTATAAGGTACTGTATGTGGTAATGTGTTTAAGCAGGAGAACAAAGAGAAAAGTCCGTTCAGATAAAATAACACTGATGGTGACTGTGAATCCAATGAACTGATGAGATCCCTGCTAATCCCTTCATACTGTATGTGTGTAGTGGATTAATGTATGTGAAGGCACACACAGTACTGTTCTCATTTGAAAGCCTTGTAGCTCCAATACTGGTGTTTTCAGATGGAAATGCCAGTTAAAGGACTACACCTAGAGCAATAGAAAAACCTGTTGGTACAACAGAAAATGTACAGTGGACAAACTCAAATCAAGGCAGTTTTTGTTAGTTCCAGAGAGTAAACACGTTGGAGATGTATGGTATTCACCCAGCAACAGCACTGTGTATGTATGATGTTCCTGTGCTGGGGGAGTGTGTAAAGGCCTGTCATGGAGGGGGTTAACAGGAGTGTAAGAGAGACCGGGGGTAAAGTATGGATACTGTGTGAGTGTGTGGTTGGGGAGGGCTATAGGATTCCATCCATGAAGCTGGTGTCCAGCCGCTGGATGAGCACCCGGATAAAGGACATCTCCTTGCGAGTGTTCTCAAAGATCACCCTGGGGTCGTCGGACTGGCAGCGCAGACAGTTAGGAGCCATGACCATGGCCAGGTTGTTCACATCCATCTTGGTGATGGCCACATTGGCAGGCTGAGCGAATACCTGCACACAGTATTAAAGTAGCAAAGGTTTCCTCAAGTCAGATTTAAGACATTTATAACCTTGTGTCATATTTAAGATACTACTTCTGCTTAGACAATAGGTACAGATTTGTATTCCAGCCTTAAAAAAGTCCCACAGTATAAGATTTCTAAATGAAAACACATTTTTCAAATGTGAACATATCTGACACAACATGTCATGATCTTCTCTTAGCTTCAGACCAAGGGCTTCTCTCTGTACTGGTTTTGTTAGATCTTAGTGCTGCATTCGACACT
>JAUMHL010000021.1:670351-682235 GCA_032362345.1 Sandelia bainsii | reverse complement strand
CCTGTAAAGGTTATAGTGCATTTTAGGTTCATCCTGAAATTTCCCCCGAAAGCCGAATATCCCTAACTTTTTGTGAGAAGTGTGTATGCACACACATGTGTCTGGGGAGAGAGCTCTGTGAGAGACACAGAAACAGTCACTTGCTCCTTTTTACAGCCCAAACTCTTACAAACAAATTTGTACTGTGTTGGTTTTAGTTTTAGTCAGATTGTGGACAAACTCCATGTAATGATCTCCTCTTTCATCCGGCTGCACAGGTGACTGTCGGCAGCCTTTGTCCTGCACATGCACTCTTGTAAAAAGCCAACTAGAAACCTCTGCATATACATGGCAGAGTAATCAGAGTTTTCTGGGTGAATAGTACCTGGGGAAATCAGGTTTCTCTAATCCCCAACCCTGATTATGGTAACCAGAAAGAAAGCAGAAAGCCGATTGTAACCCTTGAGTGCATGTAAACAAAGTGAGTGTGAGGGTGGAGGTTTCCTGCAGCAACTACATCTGCTAAAACCGACACATGCCCAGTCATACGTCCATGTTCTTTTCCATTTTAGACAACCATTACTGCTCATTTCCTTCCTTCTCAATCACTGGGCCCACACAAACACACACACGCACACATGCATACACACACTCACTCACACAGATTTGGGAGAATCTAAGGGCAGCCCTTTAGACAAACACATTTACACAATAATCCTATTAGAGGGAGAAAGTGCTCTCTCTCTCTCTCTCTCTCCATCTGTCAATACTCCCTCTATCTCTCGCCCCCTACCCACTGTCAATGCCAGGCAATGCGCTGCTATCTCTGCTGACTTTCATATTCTAATTCAAACAGGCTTTGCTGCAGCCAGGAGCAATCAGTGTCCAACAATAGCAGCAGAGAGCTCGATAGCACAGCGCTGTGTCGGATTCATTTTGGGCCACAAAGTGATGGAGGCGGCATGCTGTTCTCGCTGTGCTGCTCTTCACTCAGCACTGCTGCTACTTTTCCACTGTACAACATGTCAATATTCCATCATAGCTTTGTCTCCAATAAGGGTACGTGAGCTTTTTATCAACACATATGTGGAGATAGCAGCTGTGCCACTGACGTCATTGTTCACTAGGGGTGTAACGATTCTCCAAATTTTGTTTTGTTTTTTTGGCGTCAAGGGCTTTCAAAACACAGATGCCCTACACTCCATAGTATCCCTGAACGCCTCACAACACACATGACCTGAAATCTGTATTGTCCCTGAACACAGCACACCACAGCTGCAGCTGATAGCTCATGCACGCACACAAAGTGAGTGATAGGTCCTCTTAAGATGAGAAATATCAGATGTCTGGGATACTGTATCAAATCTGTGGGCATCAGGGAGCTGCTGCTAATACGAGGGAGATTCCACTGTTGCACGTAGTCAACGTCCAAAAACTGAGATCTGTGTATGTGATCCACAGGGGATCCACTTTTCTCTTGAACAGCAGGACGATATGGTTTTCCTGGAGTGGCTGACAAATCACATCACGTTTCACATCATGTTTCTTAAAAAACATTTGGATGGACTAGCATTTATCATATACCCTTCACACCTCTTACAGGTGGAGCAGTCCAGGACAAATGACACTTTTCACTAACAGCTTTAATGCACATGACTGCTTGAGTGAAGCTGGGCTGAGAATGTTAGTTCACTTGATAAGCATTGATTATATGGGTGTGCAGTATTGATGTCTTTTCTCAATTTGTCGATAACAATAAGACGATACTGGTGTGCACCTCTGGTTAAAAGCATTCAAATGTGTCTGAAACCAGCTCTCTCAAACTGCTTGAATTGGCACCATGTCTTTTGTGATGTATTTACTGACAGCATTTGTTATGTCTTCCCATCTGTTGTTTTTCTTTTCATAAGGCATTTTTTTTCTTGCTGACCCCTGAAGCTTGTCATATTGCTCATACTTTGTGCAGTAGTTAGTTTGTCGTCTCCTCTTTTGCAAAGCCAAAGCAGCTCCATGCACATGAGGATGACCGTCTAGCAATTTCAAATACCAACACAGTAGACTGAGCTGCTGGTGGTGGGTACTCTGTAGCACAGTGCACATACACAGCCACCTACTGTGTCCTACTAAGGCTACACGAGTTCATGTTTGGTTCTCTCTGTAGAGTCACACACTCAATAATGTTAGCTCGCACATAATTTAAACAGCAAAAAGGACATTATCACAGACTATAAATATATATATATAACATGAAGTGGATATAAGGATTCTGAATGTCCTTTATCTCTGACTTAACATGAAAGGTGGCTCAGCCTCATCCTTATCTCCATGTTACATCTTCAGTCTGTCCTGATAAACACAAGGTGTGGTCACATGTTGGGACTTAAATTATTTTAGCACCATTGCGAAAGTGTAGTGTTTCATGATAATCCCAGAACACGAATACACCGTGCTGTGAGGTTTGATAAACAGCACTGATACACTGCTACATAAACTGATGTGCTTCAAATTGTTTAACAGTGTCTCAAACCCCCATTCAAGAGGGATAGCTCTATCTGGCCTGTTTTTTTAACAATGCCAACAATGTAACAATCACACCCACATTGTGCTGACCAGCTGTAGATTAAGCTTGAACATCTCTTAAGTTCTCTTTATCATCTTCTCACAAAGCCACATCTGTCACTTTTCATGTTAACTGACTGTGGCATAATAAATAATAAAGGCCTTAAAAGAGGAACTGATCCACATGTACTACTCTACTGGAAAGACACAAAAGACTTGTTGGAGAGTCTGCTTTGGAATTTAAGCGTTTTTATCAAATCTCTTCTACTTCTTCAAGCTAGTTTTAGCTTTAAATATTTTTGGGAAACTAGAGTAAAGTTAGAAACTACTAAAACTCAGAACAGCGAGTGGCTGCTGATTTTAAGTTAAAAAGCTGCAGCTACAACATGAAAATGAGGTGTGAAGCTGTAGATGAGGTGAAATTCAAATCTGTATATTACACAATGAAATAAGAGCTGTTGTTTCTACATTCTAATACTAGTTAGTTCTAATGTTATAAGTAAATTAATCTAGCTAACCGGCTGCTAGGTCCAAAATGGAAACAGCTATCAGAGCCCAATCTGTAAGAGGCCAGGAAGGCAGTGGGAAGCAGCCAGGGCAAAGCTATGGTGGCAGAGCTTCACCCTGACATAAAGTGTGGACTCCCACTGAAGTCAAACATCCTACATATTTCTGGGCAACCCTGTCTCCAAGAAATTCTGTTTACACACAACCAGATTGTAACACCAAATCACCTTTTTAGAAAACACAATTCTGCACCCACCATCCACCCCAAACACCTCCTGCTATCTCAGCTGTTGTTAACAAATGTAACATTTAAAAAACACCACGCTTTCCTACAAAACGTGCTCTTGCAGTAAGGTTAGAAACACGTAATCAATGGGGGACAGCGACACGTCTTCCTACCACTCTGCTCACTAATTACATGGATGAAAAATGAAGAGCTCAGACTGCAGCCCTGTACACACTGCTGTCCTTTTATGTCACAACATCAGCAGGAACTCTGTCTTGTGGGTAATAAGAGTGAGGGGCGAGGAGAAGTGGAACAGAGATGGAAACACAACAACCTTGAGGTGTATTTCAACAGTTTTTAAAGCAATAACCTGGTGCAGTTCACCCATTTTTACACATCCACTGTCTCTATAACTACACACACATTCAAACACACTGTATGTACTGAAAAACCACACTGTGTCGCTCAGTGAGCACGATCTAAACGACCTGAGTATGTATGAAGTTGTCCAAATCCAATGTTTTTACCTCAGTGTGAACAAACCACTTTTATACATAGCCCTTCATCTAATTCACATCAGATCTCTGATGATGTGCCACTGTTGAAGCAGACAGATCAGAATTCCCACCTGACTTCTGTGCACATGAGCATATTGCCTGCCGTGATTGTTCGATTTGAATGACATATATAAGTTAAATCTGCACGTGTGGCAATTAAGAACATCAAGGAAATGCAACTAAAACACACAACCTAGCTTCCAATGCTACTACTACGTCTATACTCATAGAGCTGGGGTTACATAACCAATGATGTGGGAATTGACATTGAACGCCACATGTGAGCAGTGCATAAGTGCTACTGAGGCGTCATTCCATACAGTCCACACCTGTTCAACATCTCTGTCAAAGTCACAGTGATCGAAGCGACTGTCTCCACTAGGCTGACTGACAGCAGGATTTTACTGGACACAATTTATTATTATGCATTTATCATTTCTCATGCCAGACAATACTTTTGGTTGGTAATTTTCATGTAAAGGTCAAGTAAAACAAGGAAGGTATTAAGATGGAAGATAACATCCACATAATGAAATCATATAATAAAAGTCCTATAAACTCTCATGTTGGTGCAAACTGCAATTTGAACTGCTTTGAAATGGGACCCAGCCAGATGTTTGCTTCTATCTGCTGGTTCACCTGTAGCTTGTGTTTGTTCCATAGCCTATGGAGGCATAATAAAAATAATGCATCTTTATGCAACAAGACTAACTATGCCTACTTCGTACAAGACCAGCCAAAAATCTGACTGAATACTGGGACAGATTGTGAAAACAGTCGTGAGTGGCTGAATGGTCCGGTTTTAAGTTTGATCGGCCATGACTGGTGACCAGCCTATCAGTCTGAGATTTCCGATTCTGTGGTGATGATGGTTCGTGTTGCGTACCAGAGATTGGTGGGGGCGTGAGAATTTCCACTCCTTGTTCACAGAGCTGTTCGCCTGCTTCCCTTCCCGACTCAAAGCCATCATTCGGTGTGGGCTTAGCCATGCTTCAGGTTTGTGGTGTGAGTGGTACTGGAGCGAAATTGGATCAGGACATAAGAAAAAGCTCCCTCCTTTAAAAAGAAAAAAAAGCTGCTCTTCACTTTCACACACTCAAATTTTCATTTGCATGTGCCAGCGAGCTGCTCACACTGCCAGCTGAGTCAGTGGGATAAGGTGTGTCCAGTCTTAACAAACTACAGTTCTGAGGGAAGAACAACAGGGTTCGGAAACTATAGGTTTGTTAGTGAGCAGCCCCACCCTGGTCTCCACCTGGTCTCTTTATGTCCACAAGCAAATGCCAGAGAAAGCACGAGCATGTGTGACAGATATGGCAGCAGCTTAGTGGCTCCAGCATGATGAATATGAATAACACGTGCTGCTGGCACAACACATGAGCTCAGAGCCCCACCCTGTAGCCGGGATCAGATGTCAAGCTGGCTGCCAGACATGTAGAGGCGTGCAGCGTGGAGCCGCCATGTGTGGGTTAATAGATGTTGTATGTCAGCAGTATCTCTCAGGATGCTCTCATGTTCAGCACTGGTCGTTAAAGGAATTGAGAATGAGGATGGCTGGTAAAAAGCATCAACTTCACTGGCCAAACTGTTTCCACTGCACCACAAAGAGTTTCAGGAGAATTCCTCATTACGGCTTCTCTTTAGAACTATTATTAGTTGCACTGTTCAACAGTCACATTGGGAGAAAGAGTGCACATTGTCTCTCCACTAACTGTAGCTCAACAGGGTTCAATGACAATTCAGTGCAACCACAACACATGCTGAGACTTGAGTCTGGACAGCAGCTGCAATCACGCCAACATTAACCTACACTATGTACGTGTATGTATGCATATATGCCCAACAAATTCACTAAAGGTTGCTGCTGAAAGGCATTTAGGAATCTGATGTGACTATGGCACCAAAAACCAAGTTATCACACTTGGTGTCAATCCGAGTTCAGATAGTGTTTCTTCCAACGAATGTCCAAGAAAATGGCTTTACTAATATACAACTAACTCCAGTGTCCCTGGAAACAATTAAAAACATTATAGTCCTGTCAAACAGACTGCTAGTGTGTAAAGTTTTCCTCGCCAAGCCTGGCTGAACTTACATCTTTGACAACCTACACTGGTGATAGTTTGAAGACTCCACAGCTGACCAGCTGTATGAAAAGAACTCAAGGAATTTTATCTGAGACTTTTTAGACCCTGTGTGCAACAGCTTTTAGTCACTACAATGGCTGGTTCAGCAGCCAAAAAAAGCCAGCAAACTATTACAGGATATAACAAATTATTATCACCTAACAATAAACCAATTTTGTCAGTGATATTTACTCAAAGTGTGTTGTTCTATGTGTATGCTGGTACAATGGTCTGGTATACCATCCATCCATCCCCTCACAGCAAATACATTTTGAGGGAAACTTAAGACCAAACAGGTGATGTTTTCTTGTCCTACAGTGAGATGTTACTTATCATATCTAGCAAGTTGCAGAAATGACCAAAAGTGATCATGTTTGATACCAGAGTGTATCTGAGAAAAGGGCTGAACTAAACACAAGTAGCTTTAACAGTTTGGACTTCAATCAGGACCTTTCTGTGACAAGTGAGTGTAATTATGAATCTGACCCCACATTCAACACCAGCTTTCAGTACCTGACAGTTTTCAATAATCAATGCTATAGAGAATGAGAAGATTATGTGACGCCATATTGAATTTCTACTTACGCACCATGTTGTGTTTATCACGCTGCCTTTCTGAAGCAATTTGCTGGCTTGTGAATAAAGCACATCTTACACCCATCCACTGGAAAACTGTTTCCTGTTTAGGGCATTATTACCTTTAAAACTTATGCATAGAGTGTACAGTCCAGAAACAAAATCATTTATTCAGGGCAGTGGAGTTGGTGTCTCAGGGTCAGCATCAGTCAGAAATGACTTTTTACGATAATTTAAAACCCAGAGGGAAAAAAACCCATTGGCTTTTTGTTAAGAGAACCAGGTTGAGCCTAACTTCCAGGTCGTCCTACAAAAATACAATCATCTTAAATCATCCTTAAAGCACTCTATCCAGGTTTCATACTTGGATTTTGTTTTTTTTAGGGGAAGTAACAACAATTATTCAATATTTTTTGCAATTTGTCAAACATTTTGTTTGTAAAAATGTCATAAACAGCCAACCAAAGTTCTCAGAGCTCAGAATGTCTTGTTTTGTTTGACCCAAATTCCGAGACACTTACAGTCATATAACACAGAGACAAGCAGCACATGGTCACACTGGTGAAGCTGGAACCAGTGAATGCTGACTGAGAAATTAACCAGTGCTCAAACTAGTCTCTCTTTTCTGACCACGCAGTAATAGACTGATTGAATAATTCTTTCAGCACGTTTCACTAAGCTAAGCCACATTGCATCAGTCAATACAACAATGTAAATATATGGGGCAGCAGTAGCTCAGGTGGTACAGCAGTCGTCTACAAACCCCAGGGTTAGTGGTTTGATACCCGGTTCTTACATGTCAAGGCATTCTTGGACAAGACACCAAAACCCCATAGTAGCACTGACATGTACTGTATATTATACACACACAATCAACTACCCCTAAACTCAACAAAGACGGTTACGCTATCTGACCTCAAAACACAACATGTGATCATTAACGCAAATGCTGCTCATCAGTCATTCATTATTACTGCCCTCGTCAATGATGACTGTGCGTTTTGACCAGAATCAATGAGCTGAGTGAACTAAGCCTCTGATCTGCTTATAGGGTCGACAAACATGTCAGGATTTGTATCAGGCTCCAGAGCTTCCAGTGCAGACCTGCAGTGGTGATTTGCACGAGGCCAAATGACCCCTGCAACACAAATGTAACATCATTCATCAATTACTAACTCTTATTGGGGCTCATGTGTCTGCTTGCTGCTTGCATGCTTGTCTGTATTCTGTTCTATGTATCTTCACTTCAAACACAATCATCTTATATATACACACATCTTTTTTCCATCTCATGCATCGTGCTGCTTCAGAACACAAGGGCATGTGGGTTAATGCTGTTAAGACCAAACTCTATTCAAATTCCTCTGTTTTAATTATCTCCTTGATTAACTGTGTACTACAGTAGATCCTCTATGCACAGCAGCTAAGTTAACGTGTGCTCTCTAATACTAACAAATTACCATTAACTAAGCATCTATCAATCCACTATAAATTGGACTTTTTGTCGCCACCTCTCTCCACCAGTGATGGACTATGGCACCTTGGAGCAGATCTGAAAAATGACATTTTCTTGCACTAAATTCGTTCTTTCACTGATTATTTAAACGGGGGAGCTGACTGGAAAATGACTGTTGAGCTGTGTTAGGAGATAACGTGACTCTGCCAGTAGCTGAGCTGAAGCGAAAGTGAAAAAGCTTTAAGGGCATCTGGTGCTGCGTTTTGTACAGACTATGCTCTAGAGAGTGCCGAGCACTAGGAGGGCAGACAGGGCAGCCAGGCTACTGGCAACTACAGATCTGCCTCCTCCTCCTCCCAGGCGCCTCCATCCATCGTGAGGATGAGGGATGCTGAGAACCTGGCGAGCCTGAGCTCCAGCAGCACGCTGGCGATGGGTTCATAGGTGGCTTTGCTGCTAGCTTGAAGCTCAAGGCTGCAGGTTAGCTGCATTCCAGCAAAGAGACGGCACCGCAGACCGACAGGTGCACCAGAATCAGCGTCCAGCTGCACAGCCTCCTTCCACCTTCACATATCCCCACAGAAACATGTTCACGCCAGAGACCAGTAACTAAACACAAACCTAGCGGCGACTCATATATATCTATATGTATGTTTTCCCACTATGAAAATTGTTGAATCGTGGGAGCGAAATAGTGGCGAGCTAGCTAACACCCGCGACAACACGGCGACCAAACCAACCGCTGTTAGCCTCGTCGCAGGCATGGCTGCCTCCCTCTGCTCCGAGATGAGCTATCGAATAAAAAAATCCAGCATACATGTTTTTAAACTCACCTCTCTGCCATTTCCCCGAATCTTCTTAAAAGCCGTTTAGAATAAATCCCACAATGTCTCCCATGTTGCCGAAATTGCGGTCGCCGCAGTCAACGAGTCACTCCTTGTAGACCAGTGTTAAGCTGTCTGCAATAGTGAACAGCGCGTCCGGTCATTACCTTCACAATAAAAGCGTGTAACCGAAACTTTGCAAATGTGGCACCTACTTGGGAAACAATACAGTACCCTAGAAAATATAAATGGTACTGTACTTAGACATAAAAGTTTTTGTGACACGCACTCAGACATACAGGACTGGAAAAATCTTTACAAATTATTGATTAATCATGAAAAAACAAATCATAATGGTAAAAAAAAAAAAAACAACTAGTCACTGATGACCTTGTGGGACACAACTACAAATATTCTATTATCAATCTAACAGAAAGCATTTTATGCTTTAAATAGTCTATTTACATATCTAATCCCCAAATTATATAATAATTATATAACACTTGATTTAACATTCTTATGTAGATTTAAGAAGATATAAGAATAAAATTAAATCATACCAGTAACAAAGTGATTTGTTTCTGTAACAAAGTCACCCACTTACTGCATGTGGGTTATTATATCAACACACACTGTACATTTGTAGACCTGTGCCTTTATTTTGCTCTCTACTCTGATAATGTTCCCTGTGCTGATAATTTTCTCATAATAGTACCACATTTCTTCAGGTTTCTGTTTTATCACTGGGTACAGAGTAATTCAGCAAATCCTAACAGTGAAATATAATATTCTTTCATCACCAAAAAGGTTAGGACAAAATGTAGTTAACAAAATCACATTCATACCTACTGTTTTATTTTGAAGTTACCATCCTAACGACTTGCACTATTAGTCCTGCTAATTTTAGCTACCTTGACTCAAAGAAGAGGCGCACCGCTGGTTTCAAGCGGTGATACATAAATAGCTGTACATATTGGATTTGTGAACATTTGAACGTTTTTCTTCCTTTGTCAGGGTGTAATGCTGGGACAAAGTGGACAAGTCTCCAGAGCATCACTGGGCTTCCACAGAAGCACAGTCACTCCCATTCACAGTCTACCTGAGGACTGAGAGGAGACGTCCTCCATGTGACTGTGGGATGAAACTCAGCATGTTACATATATATATAATGCTACAACCATCAGCTTAATCTACCCTGGGTGTATGTTATAAAAGATGAGCCATGAATACAGTTGTGAAGACAGTTTAAAAAAAAAACACATACCACACAACCATAACGACGTGCCCCCCTCACATTTTGTCCTGTACCCCCTAAATGAGACAGGCTAGATCCAGCCCTGCTAATTAGCCTGCACATTAGAACAACCTCCACAAGAGCTGCTCCAACCGTTTCCTTACCTTGCGGTTTATTTAGCCTGTCTGAGTCTTCTGCAGCCAGTGCATAGGCAGAAAGAGAAGAATAAACAGGTGGGAGGGTTTTTTGAGATGAAGGTGCTGGTGTTGTTCTGTTTCTAACTCAACAGTTCCCACTGCTGCCGAATAAATTTGTAAAGAGGGTGAGTGAGTTTCTCACTTCTCCTGCAGCGACACAGGTTATGATAGTCCTGATCTAATATACACTACCAGTTAAAAGTTTGGACACACATAGAAATGACCCTGTTTGTGAAAGAAAAGCAGATTTCATAACATCAAATTGATCAGAATGAATGTGTAGACATTGTTCATATTGTAAATGTCTATTGTAGCTGAAAACAACTGTTTTTTAAAGGAATATTTACATAAACATACAGAGGCCTAAATTCTGCAAACATTAGTACTGTCTTCTAATAGCATTAATTTAAAGAGATAACTGATCATTAGAAAACCATGTGCAATGATGGTAACACAACTGACGACATGAATCTTTTCATGACAAACATGGTCATTCCTATGTGTCCAAACTTTTGACTGGTAGTGTAATGTCAGAACCAGACATTTTGAAATGAATCATTTTGGGTTTGACAAGAAAAACAAAGAGATCGGGATTTACAGTACTTCACAATACATCTGCCTCTAGTGCTGAAGAGTAAGGTGAACTGGACCTCACCCCTCCTCTCTGTGTTTTTGATAATTAATGGGACTGTGTCTGCTATAGAACAGAGAATCTGCTTAATAGTTTAGGACCATTTCAACACAATAATCACCAGAATTTGCATACTTTTAATGCTGAAACTGGAAAATAGATTAGTGGCTGGTGATGCAAGCAGCCGCCGTCTGCACGGCTGCGGTTTGGCACTCCTGACATGGAAAATCAAATCTGATGTTGAAATACATTATGATGCTGTGACAATGAACCAAGATTGTCTCAGGAAACCTCTTCCCTGTTGCTGAGATACTTTCGCAGTTGATAGACACGGCTTTGCCACTGCAATGAGATAAGTATGGAGATAAGCTGACAGCATGACTCCTGTTACCACACAGTGTAGTAGACTCTACCAACCCCTCCTACAGGGAGCAAACACAAACCTAATGCTTGATTACATTTGGTCCAGAGACTTACTGTACATCTCAAACCCTCCATCGGGTGGGTTTATTCTGCTTACCCAGTGCCAGCACAAAGGAAAGCTGACTAATCTGCCTCCTGAGTCGTGCATCTGAGTCCTTGAATTACAAGTGATGCACATACAACAGTGGCAAGTTAGGTTAAATGTCTTGTCCAAGGACATGCTGACATGTGGACCAGAGGATCCGGGGATCAAACTGCTGACCCTGATGTTGAATGACAGTTATTCCTGTTTTCTATTGTACTTATATATAGTTCAGTACAGTTATGACAGTGCTTTTCTGATTTTCCTGCTGTTTTTTACTGACTTCACTGGATCAGCAGCTAACAGACAATAGCTAAGCGTGTGTCTGACTTCCTGGCTGCTCACTTGTGAATTGCAGTTTCCTCCACAGAGGTGAGTATCAACAGGCGATACAGATACACTACTCACAAAAAGTTAGGGATATTTGGCTTTTGGGTGAAATTTCAGGATGGACCTAAAATGCACTATAACCTTTACAGGTGAACTTAATGTGACCTTCCCTAAACTTTT
>JAUMHL010000021.1:652782-670251 GCA_032362345.1 Sandelia bainsii | reverse complement strand
CTGGGCAGGTTGGTAGGACCAGTAACTACAGCTCCAAGGTCGAGGATACCTGCAGAAAGATACAGAAAGAGAGAGAGAGAGAGAGAGAGAGAGAGGGTGTGAAAGACAAGAGGACGCTGCAGTTTGTTGGGTCAGATGAAGAAAATCTACAAAGCAGGAAACCATCATAGCTGAGCTTGTTAAATGGTGTTAGCTTCTCCAGTACCAACATGTTGCTGTTGCTTACCTACGCTGAGATTAGGTGGGGTGGGGCTCTTGTGAATCACTGGGGTCATGATTGCTGCCTCTGCCCTGTTAATATTAGGTGCATCTCAAATCTCTTCTATAATCATTCCCCAATCCTAGACGCCATCCCTCAAGATGTCTCATGTCTCTAATGCCAAATGTCTTTGTTCCCTCTTCCTCTTCCTTGAGACTTTTCTTTGTAACCCTCCATGCATCTTTAGTGGGAGGAACTAAGAGGCAAGGAAAAGATGCAAGTGAGGGAAGATCTGCCTGTCTTCGAATTCACCCACATCCCTACTCCCTTAGGCCCCCTGTTGTCTTCTGGAAAGTACCATTCTCCATCCCTCCACCAGATGTCCCCAGAATGTCTCTCCATTTCATGTCAGCTAACTTTGCCTAACCACTCAGACACCTGCTCCTGGTTCTCTCATCAGTTCTTCCACTATATCAACTAATCACTTTTTCCCTGATAGTCTGAGTCCTCATGTTTGCTGTGAGCTTGTGTCTTGCCTTTTTGTTGCCAGTTTTTAATCCCAGTCCCAATCCTGATCCTGATCCTTATCTTGTACCTGCTTGCTAGCCTCACTGTAAGCATTGGGCATTTTTTTTCGTCATTGTTGTTGTCGTCATTTTTTCATTGAGGCCACTCACTGCTGCTGATGTGTGTTTCTGTCACTGTGCTACATTCACCTTGAAAATGAAGCTCAGAACGGAGTATTACTAATTATTTATCGATGTGAGAGGGATTCAATTTCCATGCAGGAATCAGTGATGTGTTCCTTTATCATGAAGTTAGTCTGACCTGTAAAACAGGCTGGGGGGCCTCTCTGTGGCCTCTGCTGGTACTGCTACTGACAAAGTCACTGTTGTGTACTGTGCACTGTGAAGTATTTGTGTTACTTATACCCTTTACCCTCGTCCCTGTGCCCTGGTACCTCTACCCCATTGTCTTCATCAGACCAGTGACACTGGTCCAGACCTCACTGGACCTGCTCTGGTTCTGCTATCAGACTCAGCTTGGAATCATCCACCTGTCTCACTGCTTCTACACCCACCTGGAAAAGCCTGTTATTTATAGCCTGTAACAGACTACAGATACCTGGGAGTCTATGTGGACTATGTGGATCAAACTCCTCTGCATTCTGTCAGGAAGGGTCTTGGACTGAAACTGGACTAAACTAAACTAAAATCAAGTTATTATGTCAGCTTAATAATATGTCATATGCTGTCTATCAGCATTAATGTGAAGTATTCATAATGATATAAATAAGCCACAACTCTCTCCTGCCAATAATAAGAATGATAATAAATGTTGTAAGGTTTGTGGAAAAGTCATATTAAGCTGCTGTAGTTGATTTTCTGGAATTTCTGAGAGTGACCTGGCACTTAGCCTTGTAGTCACGTGGCTGTCGATATAATAGAGATACAGTCCAGAATATTTGTGAGGTCTATTTTCTAATTTGAAGTATAAAAATGTTTTTATGTACAACAACATGCTTCAAAATTGCCGTGACCCGGATTCGAACCGGGGTTGCTGCGGCCACAACGCAGAGTACTAACCACTATACGATCACGGCGAGCTATCCTCGCAGATGAAGTGACGTAAGTCTGGTCAAGCTATAGAATAAATGAATGAACACGAACATACCACACACTGACGTAGGGTGGGTTTAAATTGCAGCAGTGAATACTGCGTATTAGAGAAAAAGCAGCAGAAAAGTTGGAAAGAGAACTGCAAGACATTCCAAAGCTGTTGTCCAGCCGGCCACACGATTAGTTGAAGACACAAATGAAACGCTATGTAAATCACATTGATCAGTTATGGTTAATTGGCCTAAATGTGGTGTTTTAAATGAAACGTTTCATATAAAATTTGCCATCCAATATCACAGGAGGAGAACCGTTTTTCGTCTCCGCCCCTCCCCGATTTTTGTCCGACGCAACCCGAGCATTTCCGAAAAGTAACTCGTGGTCTCATTTCATTGGCGCAACGCTCGTCCAATGAGCCTCGGCCATCTGTGCAGGACTCGGCACTGTTGAAATTCTCGGGTTACATTTCCTCCAGGCTTTATTAGCAGGTTTCACCTTAAATCTGCTATCTTCACGTCGTCGGTGCTGGATCCAGGCTGCCAACATGAGGCTCCCAGTGCCGCTCCTTGCACTTTTTGCATCGATAGCTGTCACCATTGACGCTACCGTCTACTTCAAGGAACAGTTTGCGGATGGAGGTGCAGTATAGCCAGTTGCAGTTCCATGCTTTTTTCTGCTATGTCTGAATGGCTGTGTTGTGAAAGTGCGTTGAGCTGTATCATTTGGTGGTTTCTCTTTCTCACACCAGTTAAAGAAAACGTTTCTTTAAAAATAAAAATACTGCATTTATTACATTAACTATAGTAGAGCTAGGCCACGTTATGTTTGTCAGTGAAGTGAGACGAAACTAACAGCAACAATTTTTAGCTAATGTTAGCTAAAAATATCTCGAGTAATAAAACAGGAAAGTAAATGTAATGACTGGTATTTTAAAGAAAAGACGTCAGCGTTTAACTGAATTACCAAATAATTCACTGATGGTCACATCCTCGTATGTTAGTCCAAATATTCTTTCACTTTTGATTTTGAACTGACTTGTACTGAGGACTTCGAGGTGAAACCCGGTTTGTGTGCAGAGCTGTGTGCAGGCTGATCTGTTAAAAGCTTAAGCTAAGACTCGAGTCATAGA
The DNA here is from genome assembly GCA_032362345.1 of Sandelia bainsii. Lineage (NCBI taxonomy): Eukaryota > Metazoa > Chordata > Actinopteri > Anabantiformes > Anabantidae > Sandelia > Sandelia bainsii. Next base: position 667,307 of record JAUMHL010000021.1, on the reverse strand, counting down.
AACTATTACAATTGATACTTTAAACACTTGTAGTGGTAAATCATTAACCCCCCACCCCTAAAACCCCTGTCATTCCGCTGAAGTGCCTGTTTAGCCTGTATTTCCTCTCATGTTCCTCATTTCTGATCAACTGCAGTATGACTCTTATTGGTGCTGTGCAGGAATGTTAAGCAGGTGTCTGGAAAAGCAGTACAACACATATGAAGTATTACACAGTAACAGGAAATGGCAGGCAGTAATTAAGCATCTGAGCTGGAATGCTGTCTTTCAGATGGGTGGAAGAGCCGGTGGCTTGAGTCCAAGCATAAGTCAGACTATGGCCAGTGGAAACTGAGCGCTGGAAAGTTCTACGGTGATGCTGAGGCTGACAAAGGTAATTCTTCAGTATTCTCTCACATAGCCTGAAACCCTTGTAACAAATGGATTTGTTTGGTATTTGCATGTCTCAGATTCTTAAAGATGATGTTTTATCATGCAAATGTAGGTAAAGCAGGTTTGTGACTGGTTCTCAGTTGAGCCGTGCACTGGCTAATGTTACAGATTTTTCCTGGAATATCCTTCAACTCCAGGTTTGCTTTTTTGTACTATAAGTCATTTAAGAATGTGTGACATAACACTAAAGCTACGTTCTTAACATAAGCTTTCACGTCAACCAAGTTATGTCAGTTGATAATGTTCTTTAGTGATGTGTATTCCTAATATTCCTAAAAATGTTTTCATTTATTCAGCGCAAATGTGTTGATGCACACTTTTTTTTTTTCTGGGGCCCCTGGAACACTGGAGTTGTCCAGTTTTTTCTTTCTTTTAATAGGGAAACTGCTGGATGGATGCAAACAAATGCTATAAATGTTTTTCAGTATATTTCCTCTTATTTTTTCACATTCACCTATAACAGGTGTTCAGACCAGCCAGGATGCCCGGTTTTATGCCCTGTCTGCACGCTTTGAGCCCTTCAGCAACGAGGGAAAGACCCTGGTAATCCAGTTCACCATCAAGCACGAGCAGAAGATAGACTGCGGAGGCGGCTACGTGAAGATCTTTCCCACTGACCTTGACCAGAGCGACATGCATGGAGACTCGCAGTATTACATCATGTTTGGTGAGTCATGTGTGACTGAGCTTCAAACAAAACTTTCAGAGGAGGGAAAGATGCTGCATGAATTTTCCTGATATGTTCTGTTCTTTAATGTCATGACTGTGGTTCCTCTGTAATGTTAAATAAAGGAAATTAAGTAAATAACAGAATGACCTGTGTCTCCAGGGCCTGACATCTGTGGATACAGCACAAAGAAGGTTCATGTAATCTTCAACTACAAGGGCCAGAACCATCTCATCAAGAAAGACATCAAATGCAAGGTAACGTTTGCACAAAACTTATATAATAATTTTGATCATTTCTGAACATGAATTTTAAGATTCTTGCTCTTAAAATCCTCCCTCCCCCGCCTCCCCTCTCCAGGATGACGAACTGACCCACCTGTACACACTGATCCTGAGTCCAGACCAGACGTATGAGGTGAGAGTTGACAATGAAAAGGTGGAGTCTGGCTCCCTGGAGGACGACTGGGACATGCTGCCACCAAAGAAGATCAAAGATCCAGAGGCCAAGAAACCCAGTGACTGGGATGACAGGGCCAAGATTGACGACCCCAATGACTCCAAACCTGAGGTGGGAGATAATTTGACCATCTTTGGCTTAATTCTGTTTAAAGCATAAAATATATGAAAATCTCTGAGCCTGAAGATCCTCCCTTACAAGAGAGGGTGTAGCAGTTTTAAAATCTCAGACAAGCTCAAAGGTCTCCATTATACCTGTACTGTCAACACTGCTCAGATAATTTCACCAGACTGAATGCATGCTCCAGTACAACCCAGACTAGCTCCAAGACACTCTTCTATCAAGTTGTCTGGTAATATTAATGGTTAAAATCCTGTTCTCTGTGCTCACTGTACCCTCTCTACTCTACTGTATTGTTCTACTAGGTAGGTGTCTTGTTTGAGATTGATCTAGACACATTTGCTGACCTCCTGTATCTTATAAATTGATTAATCATCAACCAGTTATTGATTGTTCATGAGGTCCACTCTCAGTTAAGAGAATTACTTGAAATTAGCTCTAGATAAAAGTTAAAAAGAGATTAAGGATCCAGACTTATGTCAAACCAGATTCTTGGAACAAAATGCAACATAGTACGCAACAAGTGTGCATATTGAACACTGCTTACTGTATATCATGGCTGGTATGAGTTTCTGAGCTGACTTAAGTGGTCATTCCACTCCTACTGTCTATCCAGGACTGGGACAAGCCAGAGACCATCCCTGACCCTGATGCCAAGAAGCCCAACGACTGGGATGAGGACATGGATGGAGAGTGGGAACCCCCCATGATCACCAACCCAGAGTATAAGGTATGGTTTGTATAAGAATGTAATGTATAATGTTCATTAGGGAGTAACATGGAATTGGTGTAATAACCGGTATCATTACTCCAATACATCATGTTGTTTGTGCAGGGAGAGTGGAAACCCAAGCAGATTGACAACCCTGACTACAAGGGAGTGTGGGTCCACCCTGAGATCGACAACCCAGAGTACACCCACGACGCCACAATGTACAAGTTTGACAAGATTGGAGTTCTGGGTCTGGATCTGTGGCAGGTAATGATTTCTACTCCACTGAGAGTTATAGTAGCTTATTTATGGCATCTAAAGATGCATTCAAACACATTTGATGCTGTATGGTAAAAACCAGTTACACCATGTGGCTGAATGAACATAACAATAATCATGTATCTGGAATCCTTGAATTAATAATGCTACTGTGATTTATGTCTTTGCTTAGGTTAAATCTGGAACAATCTTTGACAACTTCCTGATCACTGATGATGTCAAAGAAGCAGAGGAGTTTGGGAAGGAAACCTGGGGAGTTACTAAGGTAGGACTGTACTTAGTGCTAGCATTGCAGGAGCAAATCTAATTTTAGGAAAACTGTCATAGTATAAAATACACACCACTAAATGCACAAATTCACAACATACGCAACACTTCCATCTAGTGGTCTGGGGTTTAAACATCATCCATCCATTTTCTTAACCGCTTGTACTCGTAAGGGTCACGGGGGGTGCTGGAGCCTATCCCAGCTGTCATCGGGCTAGAGGTGGGGTACACCCTGGACAGGTCGCCAATCCATCGCAGGGCCGACACATAGAGACAAACAACCATGCACACTCACATTGGGGTTTAAACAAACAACACAAAATGAATCGGTCTGCCACAAATCCACATGCTGAAACTGAAGCAAAGGCAGAGAGTAGAAGCCCATTTTGAAGGTGAATCTTGGTCTTGGTGTTTAGAGAATTCCCATCAGAAGTATCCAGCACTGTCATCTCCATACACCTGTTCAGAACATTAAAACCTGTTTTCTTCTGTCACCAGGGACCAGAGAAGAAGATGAAGGAGGAGCAGGAAGACATGGAGAGGAAACTGAGAGAGGAGGAGGAGAAGAGCAAGAAGAAGGATGCTGAAGGTAATGAAGAGGAGGAGGACGACGAGGAAGAGGGCGAGGAGGAGGACGAGGCAGAGGAAGAGGGCGAGCAGCAGCAGGAGGAGGAGGAGACGGAAGAGGAGGCCGGCTCAAAAGAAGACGGTGACGTCAAAGAGAAGGACGAGTTGTAGAGGAGCCAGCTGGTGGACTGCTGTGCTTCTCTCTGCAGGGTCAAACTCACTAGAGAAAATGAGCAACCTGTGGACTCTGGCCTTTCATAAAGCAGCCTTTTATTCAGGTGGAGGGGTGGGGGGACAGGTGGATGGTGGGGTCAGATCAGATTTATTTTTTATTGATTCCCTTGTTGCTTTTTTTTAAGCCCTCAAATTAGAGAAGGGAGAAGGGTTTACATGTTTTTCTTTCTGTTTTGTGTCTGCTTTGATTGAAACTTTCTAATTTAATGTGATTTACTGAATGTAGTCAGTCCCATGGTGAGTGTGTGTGTCCTGCAGTTACTCACAGAGCCACTTCACTTTTAATATTGTCTTTGTTGAGTAAATCAAGGGTCTGTGATGTCTGGTTCATGCACTTTTATTTTTCCTGTGTGTTGTAGTACTGTTTTAAAATTGACCCCCTTCATAATTTATTCAAATCATTACACTGAGTCCCTTAAATGACTAAACTCAGATTTCTGCATATGTTCTTCCTCCAACTCTGTGTGTGTGTGTGTGTGAGCGTGTGAAAGAGAGACTGCATTACACAAACTGTGACTTTTACAATCCTCATTTTCTCGTTTGTTCTGCACGAGTGACTGACTCGTGGTCACACTGTTTTTGAGTTCCAGTCAATAAATGAAAGCTTCTCTGAACATGCTGACACTTGTTTTCTGTGGTATTGGCAGTTATGGATGTGCGAATGTTGTCTGTTGTTTTCAGTCTGGTGTGGAGAAGAAAAACATTGAAGACTGAGATGCTGTGTTTTAACATCTTCATTTAGGAAAATACTGTAAACAAGTTTGAACCTCTCAAGTTTATTGTTGACCTGAGGAGCTAAACGTTACATGTAACTAAGCTCAACTCAAGGTCCTCTTATGATGTTCTGAGATCCACCCCATCATCAAATTTAAGTTGCCTTAATCCAAGTACAGAACTTAAGTCACATAACGGGGTTTTGTAGAATGGGGAGAATGTTTGTCAGTGTCCTTGGTCTTTCTCCAGCTATGCACAAACCTCACAGTGTTTGCCATATTCAGTTAAATGAAAAACGTAAAGGACATACAGGTGTAGCTGACTGGTGGGTAGATGCACATCTTAACTGTTACATTGAACTTTGCCTCAAAAATTCTGAAGTCGAAAAGGTTTCTGATTGAATCATGAATTATCCAGTCGAATAAAGAGAGGAAAGTTCTGAGGGACACAGCCCTTTGAGTCTGCACGAGCATGTGACGCTTTGATACAGATTGTGTTCAGTGCTCAAACAGGACAGAGGTGACTTTTCTAACATTTTCTACATCTGTGACATCGTCAGTCTGTGGAATGTGACCAAAGTAACATGAAGCCTTCATTTGTTTGTGTCACTACATAAAATCTCGATAGTGGTATGAAAATGAGAACACTATGTTTAGATGAGAAAATGGTGCAGTTTGTATGAATTTACTCATTTAAGACACAGAAAGGATGACATCGGGGACTCACAATCAGCATCTCTGCCTGCTTCAATTCTTTTCCAAAATGTGTCTTGTGTGAGTCTCTCATCCTTATAAAAGTGCGACACCTGTCTGGAGGAGTCCTTTAATGGGGGTAAATATAATCCCTTAAAATGATGTTCACTTTTCACCTCATCCTCATGGGCTTTACATGTACAACAAGTGTGTTTATATTCCATTTATAATCTCAAAATAATATTGCAATCTGATGCCCTTGGCTAAATGTTACTTTGATTCTAACTCCTTGAATGTTATACTTCGGCTCACTACGAACTATATTGAGGGACTGTTTTTTTTTTATTACTTTTTAGCAATTATGAAGGCTTTGTCTGTGTCGTCACGTCATCTAGTTTGAAAGGAAATGTTCAGGGCTCGATGGTGACACAGGTCTCTGGAGTGGCGACATTTCCGACAGTATTTGAAGGCAGCAGCGTGTGCCTTCTCTCCAGCTCCGGCGGTAGATGGCGTCCGCTCCCAGCCTGCTCCGCGGCACTCAGACAGCTGAGTCACACGTACATTTAGACCCAGATAAATAGATACTGTGCGAACAAGAGCGGCTACGGGAGAGAAACTGCTGTGATTACACTGCTTTTTGACCCGAGCTGACACCGCGTTCAACGATGCTGACGATAACACTAAAAACCCTCCAGCAGCAGACGTTCAAAATAGAAATAGACCCAGAATTGACGGTGAGTAGAAGTTAACGGGGCTGAAGTAAACACGGTCAGGCCGGGAGGGCTGGCATGTAGGCTCTAGCATACGGGAATATGAGCTCATGTTAATGTTAAGATATGGCCTAGCTAAATTATATTAAACTCTATGAAAGAGAGGTTTTTCTTCCTTATTTGAAAAAGTAACGTTACGTCAGTGTGACAAATACACAGACAGAGAAATTAGCAATTTTGCTGAATTGAGTAGTGAGGTAGTGGAGCTACAGTTAGCTCTCATCAGACCGACATTGGGCAAGTTTTCCTTCAAAGTAAAGGCGTGACGTGTTCAACTCAATTACACTATAAAGTCTGTGGAAAAGTACATTGTAACCGACGTTATGTTGTTCAAACTAGCTAACACAGTGAATATATTGTTTGTATTGCACTGTCTGCTTTGGCTTTGCTTCTTGGTATTCCCCGGACGTCAAACTATGAGAGAGCGGCATTTACATTGAGAATCACGACCGGAAATGTTAGGTACTTGCGTTGAGTTTGATGACGTTAGTATTGGACTTGTTTCACTGTATCACCGTGAATGACGGTGCAGTATTTGAAACCTGCTGCCTGTTAATGTAGTAACAGGAATATTTATTAGTGAAACTTTCGTTAGAGAAAAGGACTAAGTCGTGTGGGGTTTCTTATCGCATACTAAATAATATTGCTGTTGTAGCAGATGTATTGGACTAACAACGTATCCTGTGAAGACGTGAATGAGAATGAGCAACATTCAGCTCAACACCACGCACCAGTAGAATGAAATAGCAGGAGCGTTAAGTTCTTATGAGGTTTTTTTTTTTGTTTAAAAACTGAAGCTAATGTTTGAAATGCAGCTTTTTTGCAGCCTGGTCAAAAATCACTGGAGAAATGACACTTGTTTCTATCTCTGTTCTAGTTATGATCATAAACTCCATTGTACTGATATTTAATCCATGCTGTGATGAAGTAGATTGTAGACAGATACACATTATAATGCACTGTCTTTGGAGAATTTCAGTCATGTTAATAGCAAACTCAACGTTTCACCTCACATCTGAAAGGGTTCTTCAGTTTTAACTCGAGGTTGGTAATGAGGATCAAAATTTTCTCGTTGATGACATTCTGAGGGTCACTGAGGTCACGTGAATTGTTGTGCCACACAACCATCATGTATCCTGTTAGGGTCACATGAGTCAAAGTGTGAAGGGTTGTCAACACTGCAGTGTACATGGGTGATAAATGATGTTGTAGTCCACCCCCTCTGTTAACTAATGGTCCTTCTACTATAGTTTGACATGGATGGCCTACTACTCCTCTTTTGAACCACCTGGCCAAAATGTGTAAATTGCTGTCTTAAGGATACATTCTGGTTTGAAACAGGAGTAAAGGAGGCCATCTATGTGAGACTAAAATCATCATGACTGAGAGTGGACTAGGTGACACCCCTTACCACCCTTGTACGGGCTGATTCATGCTTCAACCACCTTTGGCAGCAATAACCTCAAGCAAACACTTCCTGTAGCTGTGGATTAGATCACTTACTTTTTCCTGCAACTGTATATTCATAAACTGTCAACAAAAGAAACAATATAAACAGGTGAAAGAAAGAAAATGCAGACAAAAGGAGTCACCTAATCAACAGCTAATGTCAAACAAATGAGCATGTTGGTATCAGCCCCCTGAGTCAATACTTTGACAAGCTCTTAGAGACTTTCTAAGAGCTTTGCACATCTGGAGACTGCAATTTTTGCCCATTCTTTTTTGCAAAATAGCTGCAGCTCAGTCAGACTGGATGGAGAGCAATTTTCATGTCTTGCCACAGATTTTCAATAGGATTCAGGTCTGGACTTTGGCTGGGCCATTCTAACACATAAATATACTTTGATCTAAAGCCGGGGTGTCCAGTCAAGCAGCAAAACAAGCAGGACAGTGGCCCTCGAGGACCAGGATTAGACACCCCTGATCTGAAGCATTCTGTTGTAGCTCTGGCTGTATGTTTAGGGTTGTTGTCCTGGTGGAATGTGAACCACCGCCCCAGTCTCAAGTCTTTTGCAGACTCTAACAGGTTTTCTTCCAGGATCGCCCTGTATTTAGCTCCATCCATCTTCCCATCAACTCTGACCGGCTTCCCTGTTCCTGATTTAAAAAAGCATCCCCACAGCATGATGCTGCCACCACCGTGTTTCAAGGTGGGAAGGGTGTGTTCAGGTTGATGTTCAGTGTTAGGTTTCAGCCACACATAGTGTTTTACATGTTGGCGAAAGAGTTCAATTTTGGTCTCATCTGACCAGAGCACCTTCTTCCACAAGTTTGCTGTGTCCCCTATGTAGCTTGTGGCAAACTGCCACAAGACTTCTTATAGCTTTCTTTCAACAATGGCTTTCTTCTTACCACTGTTATGTAAAGTCCAGATTTGTGGAGGGCACGAATAATAGTTATCCTATGGACAGATTCTCCCACCTGGGCTGTGGACCTCTTGGCTGCTTCTCTGATTAATGCTCTCCTTCCCTGGCCTGTCAGTTTAGGTGGATGGCCATGTCTTGGTAGGTACTTTTTCAAGGCACTGTATGGTGTTGGTATGGTAGGATGTATATTAATTAGGTAAAAGTTAAGTATTTTTGAGCAGGCCTATCCACCAGTCATGAATGACTAGAGGATATCAACTTTTTGCCAATAACTATAGCTGGCTTCTTATTACATTGTTGATCAGGCAGTCTCGTTTACAAACTGTCAGATCAGCCTTAATACAGGTTTGGTCAAAGCTTTTACTCTCTGGAGAACATTAGGACATCAACTTTTGAAAGGTAACACATTCCCATAATGTAGAATGTTATGACAATAGCAGCTGCAACAACTGCCATACACACGCCAGACAGTGCAGCATTTGGAGTTGTTTCACTTCCACATCTCACCCAGTTAACACCAGTGTTGTTTTATGTGTTGATTTTTGTCAGGTGAGAGCGCTGAAAGAGAAAATAGAAGAGAACAGAGGAAAAGATGCATTTCCTGTGGCAGGACAAAAACTCATCTATGCAGGTGAGCAGTAGAGTTACAGAGGAAAAAGTCCATTAAAATATTATATTCACATGTTTAAGTGATTTATGGTGACAACTCAAACATTGTTTCTCTCAACTGTACAAATGTCTTTCAAAATCTTTGATCAAGGAGTAACAACAGGTGTGGAACATTAGTTACAATTCATGCCAGGTAACTCATTTGTAGAACTAACCCAGTCAGAGGTTAGAGAGACTACAAACCCATGTTGATTTTGATGGTTTTTCTTTGGTAAGGGGCCATGTTGCTAAAGCCAAGATAGACTAAAATGTTGAACTGGAAGCTTCACATTGTGGAAGTAGAGTGTTGTTATCTTAAAATAACTTTTTTTTTATCATAATAATAAACATAATTACGTAAAGTTCTGTTGCATATGATATCCATGCAGTTGATTTTTTTTCCAACAAAATCCACATTGTTTTTGGTTTAATCGATCAGTTGTTGAAAGTTGATTCGTCTGGCCCCGCCCAAATAGTGACGACACAGATGTGAGACATAATACATATCTGCTTTGTTATTATGTTGTCAGGAAAGGTAATAGCACATTTTTGGTAGTAGGTTGTTTTGAAAGTGGCCATTACTGATTCATTTCTTTCCATCACCTTGTTCCCATCATACCATGTCATCTCCTGTCCTTTTGATGTGTCTGCGTCTGTCACGTAACATGAGCTGTGCCCCCATCTAGATCCCCGAAAACTGTGTCTTAAACCTTTTCTCATTCACTGCTTCTGCTTGAATTTCACAGGCAAAATCCTAAATGATGACACCCTGCTGAAAGAGTACAAAATCGATGAGAAAAACTTTGTGGTGGTGATGGTTACTAAGGTCAGTGTCTGTGACAGTTTTTTTTTTTTAGACAGCATCATATCAGCCTCACCACTTGTTTTACATAGACAAAAATTCTAAATACTATATTTCCACTAACTTTACCTTTCTGTTTATGATGCTTACCTTAGTGGTTACTCATTGCTGCTTGGCTTTTAATTGGAAACATTTACAGGAAGTATAGATTTTCCCTGACAGTGGCTCAACAACAATTGCAAACTCAGTGAGCCATCACAGTACATTGATTTCCAACACTTTTAATGTTTTTATCCCCTACTGTAAGTGAGCAGGCTGTATTAATTCACCCATTATAAGTCCAGATTTCATGTAGCTGCAGTACTACTATATGTGATATAGACACATGTAACTGTGGTGCATTGCTGCTACCTGTTTGGCCATAACATGACTTCACTAATGACCAGTTCTCTTCTGCTTTTCAGTCTAAACCAGCACCACCTCCACAAGCAGCTCCTGAGCCAACTCCCCAACCTGCTGCAGCTTCAGCACCACCCACAGTCGCAGCCCCAGCACAGGGCGCAGAAAAAGAGTCTTTAACACCAACACATACAGTGTCTGCACCCACACCTGCCACACAGTCAGTGCCTCCCTCTGAATCCCTAGTCCCAGTCCCAGAAAACACCATATCAGTTTCTGCTGAAGCAACAGTAGCTCTGGACTCAAACACACCCCCAGATTCAGCACCAGCCTTGGCTACATCTGCAAATGTAGCCTCTGCCCCAGCTTCAGCTCCTGAAACTGTTCAGACGGCCTCAGCCACTGCTGACTGCCCCACTCCCGCTGCACAGCCAGAAGAGAAACCAAGGGAAGAGCCTGTGAATCAACCATCTGCTGCTGCTCCTGTCCCCTCCTTAGCTTCCAGGTTGGAGTATACACATGGTTCTGTACACTGAGAGTTGAAGTCATTATGTGTTTGTCCAAGAAAATGTTTATAATGAGCTATGAAATCTAGGTTAGCTGGATAAGCTCATATTGTGATCTACGTGTTAACTGGTACTACCTACTTGACTTGACTTTTTGTCTGCTACAAAGAGTCTGGGTCATGTGGTGACAGAGAGCACATGTTTCTCTCAGGATGATTTGGATTAACTTTAATGATCACCTAACATATCCTGTAGCTCTGTCTCTAATGTAATGTCTGAATACCAGCTAATTGGAACTAAACCAAGGATATTGTTTAGTTGGTTTATTGTATTTTGTGCATAATGCTCCTAAATAGCAGATTTTCCTTCAGAGCCTTAATGACTGTATCATCTTTTTAGCACTTGTGGTAGACAATAAAATCTTTACGTTTTGTTCAGTTCCATAATGTTGTTAACTCATCACGCTTGTAAAAGAGAGCTTGTTCCTTAGTGTGTCCTTCCCACCGTAAAGATTATATAGATTACTGTTTCCATGCTAATGCAGTAAATTCAGATAGTGAACATGGTAAGTATTATAAAGTATTAAACCTGCCGAACATCAGCGTGCCAGGAATCTAACATGACAGTGCTAGAGAGTATAGACTTTCATAGGTGGACTTTTGTTTTCTAACAACAAACTGGATGGATTCTTACTGTGATTGTGCTTTGAGACGTTGATTTACTAGTTTTGTTTTGTTTACATGTTTTTTTTTTTTCTTCGTTGATTTCTCTCAGCCTCGATGAACTGGGTCTCCTTGAAGAAGCAGCATCAATACTAGGTAATACTGTACATCTGTAATTTACCTTCTCTCTGTCACATTATATATTTTGTTTTTTTGTGTTTTTTTTAACCATTATTGCCTAGTTGAGTTTGCTTCAATAATTATTCATTCGTATCTGAGTTTTTTATTTTATTTTATAGAAAAATCCTAGAAAGTTGATTCTGTTCATCTGGAAGAACTTTGTCCAGATGAACAGAATCAACTTTCTAGGATTTCCTTACCTGGATTATCGAGCATGCTTCGAGACTTAGTAGAAAAATTTTCTTAAACCGTTAGTGATACGTCTTTTGTCCTCATGAGTTGAAAGTGTGTTCTAGTTGTTTCTATTTAGCATAGGTAAACCAGCCAGTGCGAGAAAAAGGGACAAGCCTGCAGGGCTGTGTGCACACACAGGAATCTGACACAGAAATGGAAAAGAAATGTTGAGGAAATCAAAAATATCTAAAGACTGTGAAGCAAATTCCAAATGGAAGAAAAAGTTCAGTAATCCTGAAGCAGAGGCAGCATTGCAGGGAGTGAACATCAAATGATTCTTACTGCTATTGCTATTACTTGTTCATGGCGCACAACTATACTGTATATGACTTCTCCTCTGCAGGACAGGTTTGCCCAAAGTTATCTGAGCTGAGTGAGTCTGCAGTGCCAGGAGTGCTAGTGTAGTGTTTGTTCATTTTACAATACCACAATGCCTTGTGTAATTCATAAAAAATATTAATGCAAAAATACGATTTTTAATTTAAAGCCTATAATAAAATTAACAAAAGCACAATACCCAGTTATTTTGATAAGTCGGCACTCAAATATGTGTAAGTGTGCTGTTGAGTGTGTAGATTCTGTTATCTCTAAGAAGAAATCCCATTTAAGAAAAACATGGTGAAGGCCAGAATCTTTGTGAAAATCTCAGAAGTGGATTTTAGTAAGAAATGTTTTAAAAAATGGTTGGTGAATAAGGCCTGATATTCACCATTGTACTTGTAAATGTCCTGTGTATTAGATCAGATTCTGATGTTACTAATATGCTATCCATGTACTACTACGTGTTACAGGAGCAGGAATTGCTAACAGCTAATGCAACGTGACCTTTCATGTTACAAATTCACTAAAATGTAAACACTTACAGCCCCCTGCAAAAGGACTGGAATGACAGGGATGATTCATTTGTGTTTGTTGTACACTGAAGACATTTGGGTTTAAGATCAAGATTGATGGGAGATAAGGGTTCAGAATTTCACTCTTTATCTGATTATATTTACACCTAGATACATTAAACAAGATCGAATACAACATCTTTGTGTTTTTCTTAATACTGGGACTGGGCTTTACAAACAGGGCTTATGTGAAGCACACAGTTAACTCGGCTCTTATGTCACCTAAATCTTGATGTATTTCAAAGTCAAATAAGAAAAAGAAAATCTGTTAAAATAGCTTTTTATATCATGACATCATAGCATCATGGAACATGTAAATATCTGCACCCAATCATATACAGATATTTACTGGGTTGAAAATGTGATCCAGCTTCCATTCACCTCCTCTGTGTCTGTCCTTCCTCTCCTGTTGTTTCCACAGTGACAGGTGCAGCCTATGAGAATCTGGTGTCAGAGATTATGTCTATGGGTTACGAGCGAGAGCAGGTAGTTGCTGCACTTAGAGCCAGTTACAACAACCCGGACCGAGCAGTAGAGTATCTTCTCACGGTGAGGATTTTCTCAGCTTTATTCCCTACCCTCCCTGCCTCTGTATTCTGAATGTGTAGTAAATGTTTATGTACTGCAGGGTATTCCAGCAGAGGTCAGTGATCTGCCACTTCAAGAGCCAGTTAGACAGAGTTCTCCATCCAACCCCACCCCTCCTGCAACACAGCAACCACAGCATCCTCCAGCAGCCTCCAACAGTAAGAGCACACATTTATTACTTACAGGATATACATGACTCAATGTGTACATACAGTTAAAGACACAATTATTAGCCCCCCAAGAAACTATGGAACATTTCTCTAAAGGTATGCCCAAAGCTTTACATAGTAAAACATTTATCAATGTTGGTACATTTTGTAATGTAAAATAAATCTTCAGGTTTGTTTTATATGAAATCTAGTGAAAACTGAAGTGGTCATTTGTGACGTTTTGCAGCATAATGCTGTAGGGGTCCCACAGCAGGAACCTTGTGTAGTTGCATGGGATCGTGAAGCAAAGAAGATAAAGTTGACATTTTGAAGGATCATGTAAAGAAATATGTTGCTAGTCTAGTTTTAGGTAAATTCTGGATCTTCCAGTAAGACAATGACCAGAAACATATTTCCAAGTTGGTCCAAAGCATTTTGAAGGACACCAAAGTTAAGGTCCTGGAGTGGCCCTCAAGATCTCAGTCCTTTTAAAAATCTGTGGCGGGAGCAATTCAGTTTCAACACTTTTGCTTCTGATTATTTCTATTGAAGAGTTAAGGGTTTGTTTGATTTCATATAAGGGGCTAATAATGTTGTCTTTAACTGCACATATCTTTTTATGGTTGTGTGGACAAATTGCAGTTGAAACTTTAGAGGACTGTTTGAAGGTTAAGACTTGGTTTTAGGATACAAGATAGAATAAGATTAGGAAAGGGTTAGGTATTTAGTGGTAGGGGTTGGTGATGTAGACTGAAAACTATATCACAATGTTTTTTGCTGTAACAAAATAAGCATCTTTTTGCAATCAGGTCTCCAAATGCCCCCACCTCTGTCAGATCTTTCTAGCATTTACAGGTACATCTCAATAAATTAGAATATCATCAAAAAATTAATTATGTCTGTAACTCAATTCAAAAAAGTGAAACTCACATATTATATAGATTCATTTTAAGCGTTTATTTCTTTTAATTTTGATGATTATGGCCTAAAGCGAATGAAAACCCAAAATGCAGTATCTCCGAAAATTAGAATATTGTGAGAAAGTTCTATGTTGTAAAATGTATGTTGTATCTATGTTGAAAATTTGAATATTTCATAAGACCAATTTAAAAAAGGATTTTTAATACAGAAATGTTGGCCTCCTGAAAAGTATGTCCACGTACTGTACAGTATATGCACTCAATA
>JAUMHL010000021.1:620752-634049 GCA_032362345.1 Sandelia bainsii | reverse complement strand
TCTTCATAAAGATTGTTACTGCGCAGGTGGTCACATAGCTGCTTCGCAACTACTTTTTCAAGGATTTTAGAGATAAAAAAGTTTCTACCAGAAAGTCCTGAAGGAGAATATCTGGCCATCAGTTTTTGAGCTCAAGCGCACTTGGGTTGTGCAGCAGGACAGTGATCCAAAACACACCAGCAAGTCCACCTCTAAATGACTTAATAAAAACCAAAATTCAGGTTTTGGAGTGGTCTAGTCAAAGTCTGGACTTAAATCTGATTAAGATGCTGTAACATGAACTTAAACAGTCCGTTCCTGCTCAGAAACCCTCCAATGTGGCTGAATTAAAACAATTCTACAAAGAAAAGTGAGACAAAATTCCTGCACAGTGATGTGAAACACTCATCCCCAATTATCACAAACACTTGATTGTAGTTGTTGCTGCCAAAGGTGGAACAACCAGTTGTTAGGTTTACTTTTTCACATACGGCCAGACAGGTTTAGACAGCTTTTTACGCTTAATAAAACAAATTCAGATTATCTTTGTGTAATATTGAAATTTATTTGCTGATCTGAATAATTTAAGTGAGACAAATATGCAAAAAAAAGCACTGTATATATTAAAAACTTAAAAGTGTCTTCTTCATGAGTGAAACATACACAGACATACATGAACAATTAATAGAGTAGTTCAGTTGGCAAAACTAATGCAGCTTAGAAATTTTGAGGAGAGATAGAATAAAATCAAAGACTCATGGTCAACTGTTCTCTTAATCCTGATTCTTCTATTGCTCATGTTTCTACCTTTCCCCTCCTCCTCCTCTCTCAGGCTATAATGTTCAAGTTGTGGGTAGGTAACATGGTGACCTACAGTGTATTAACCTACAAATGCTTGCAGTGGCTGGCTTCAGGCTGATTACTGGAAAAGCATTTGCAAAATCTTTCTCTCCATCCCAATACAGTGCAGTGACGGTGTCTTACCCTGTCAGCTGTGTGCAGATCAAGAGCAGATTCAAGATGGCATTTAGATGGATTTGTTCCTTTTAAAATTGCTATTTTTGATAAAGCAAATGATTTCTCGTAACCCTGATATGAATCAGTTAATTCCGTAAAATCAAGTTTTTAAGAGTAGTTTTTTGGTTTGTTAGTTTGTTTTGAGGAAATTAGTTGAAAACCACCCACATGAAAACTTTTTGAATGTTCTCAAAGGGGAGGGGTAGAGTAAAGTACTCTTGATACTAGTGCAAAATCCTGAATCTTTCCTCTCCTTGGCTGTGGTGGTGACACTCCCCCACATCTTGGTGATTGACCCAGCCCCCTCTGACTGATCGAACCTCTGTGGTGCTCCTGTTTTTAATCGTTGGTTTCTTTCCTGTCCTTTCTTTACCTCTTTTTTGACCTGGTCTGCTCTCGTTGAGTTGGTGCAATTTCATCATCCAACTTTGTCTTTTTTGCCCCCCTTCCTTCTTCCTCTCTGTCTGTCATTCTCTCTCTACAGGACAGCTCTAGTTCAATGGGATCAGGGGAGTTCACTGGCATCAAGGAGTTAGATGACATCAGCCAGGAGATAGCGCAGTTACAGAGGTAACAAGCAACATGAGTGACAGCACAGAGGAAAATGCCAGATAGAGGAACAGTTTGCAGATGTTTGTCTTGACTACTGATTCCCTCAGTATTTACAGTTTAGCTTTCACTGTCACTTTTGCTATTCACTGTGTAATAAACATACTCCCCTACTAATCTCACATTGTTATCACCCACACACAGGATTTTACTTTTATTTTAACACTTGCAGACTAGTATGAGTTAGTAACTAACAGTCCAATAACAACTAAAATTAACACACACAAAACTTAATCTGCATTTTCAGCAGCATGATATGAGAAGTGTAGTTTACTGGTTTTAGAAATACTGTCATAGTGGTATCAGAATCTTATGAAGGTCAGGCCTCCTTTTTATCTAGTGGTGTTCCCCTCATGAACATACACTGTACACAAGTCTTCACAGCCACTGTGTTTTAACATCCTCATTTGTTTTTGTTGTTGCATTTAAAGCTTCCTGTTTATGTTGCATCTCAAAATGTGTTTGACAGCACTTGGTAGTTATCATTCCTTACATAACAGCAGAATTCCAGCTGTTATCCCTTAACACCTTCTCATTATGAAGTCACTTGGAAACTGGCAAAACTTTGCTTATTATAGTGCTGCTTCAGAGCAGCATTTAGAATTCAGTTTACATTTCAAAATGCTCTACTATACCACACCAGTGCAGTTTTGGGCTATAATGCACTGTGACCTGGCAGAAGATATGATGGAGTTTATGATGGTTTACTACTCACCCTGGCTTTGTTTCATCCTGTTACTTTCTTTCTTCTTCCATCATCCATCCATCCAAACATCCACACTTCACTTTGATGTGTGTATTTTTGTATCAATTTTTTGTTTGTTCGCCACTTATTCTCCATGCTGCGTCAGCACTCTTGCCTTTACCCAATGGAATACGCTAAGGTAAACACACAAGCTACTGAATCTCCATGGACTGCTATTCTGTCAGATCAGCTGTGACACATACAGGGTCAGCACTCACTCTGTGTAAAGCTTCTCTTGCATAGTGATCAATAGCTACTCACATACTTTGAGATTTGTTTGTTTTTATCACCTTGATGCTTGAGGTCAAGCTGCAGCGTTTGTTACAGTTTTTCAAGTCTGTGGAACAGTGTGTGAACATGTGTATATTCTATAGATATAGACTAGGGCTGCAAGATTTTGTGAAAAATCATGATGCCATTATTGTGGACAATTTTGTGATTTGCAATACAATAAACAAATGGTATAGTGTCTATACTTGCTTGGCTATGAAGAAAAATGCACAAATTTATGATAATTTTCTCAGTTCAAACCATCATATCACCTATATTTAGGCACTGTTACTCTTGAGTTGCTATCCTCACATCAAAAAGCATCTAAATCTACTTCAAATTCCAAAGGATTTTCATGTGGACTGTTAATAAAGACACTGTCTGACACACTGTTCTATTTCCTCTTTCATATAGTCTATATCAAATTCCATATATAAGCACATGAATTATGGGAATTTCCATCTGGAGTTTTCCAAGAAGCTTAGAGCAATGCCAAGTATAGTAAAGCATTAGAAAACACTAAAAAGGTGTACAGAGGAGATGTTGCAGTTTTAAGGTGAAAAGTGGTTAGGTTCTAATTTTCTTTTTATTTTATTTTTTATTAGTTAGGTTTATCTTCTTTTAATACATTTTGTATGAGGTGAAATGGTAAATTAAAACGATTGATAGTATTGTTTTTTCCTCCAGTCAGTGGTAATAATTGCTCTTACAGTTAGTTAGAATATTAAGTAATTTGAGGTTCGTTTAAGTAGAGTAATTTGGAAAGCAGTCTCTTTTTTCAAGATTTTTTTGGCATTTTTGATTTTATTTGAGTTAATATGGAGGTAGACACGAAACTTGGGAGAAGAGAGAGGGCAGTATTACTAGATGTAAAGGTCCTCAGCTGGACATGAACTGGGGAGACTGCAGTTACATGCTCTATAACCATTCAGCTACTAAGGAGCTCCATAAGCAATTTAATTCCTTTACAAAGTCACATGGAGTTGGCAGCATCTCAATCTCTGACCCTGTGGAACTGATAGAATCCAAGTCCACTATTTTGTTACTCTGACATGTTGAAGTTGTACACAGTGGGGAAATGGTAGCTATTGAATTTCTTTTCTCATGTTATAATTGTTTGTTTGTGGGTGGGCGTCAGGGAGAAGTACACTCTTGAGCAGGACATCAGGGAAACAGAGGAGGCCATCAGACATAAGAGTTCAGAGGTGCAGGTGAGGTCAATCAGCTAACTGCTTACATTTCAGTAGAATTATCACAAATGGTTCATCACCTGTTTTTCTTTTTGTTTCTATATTATAAATTACCTGTGTGTTTGTAGTGTACTAACAGCTTGGCTATACCTGACCACTTGTTTTGTGTATGGTTGACACCTGTCTATTGCATATGGTTCCATCAGGAGATGCAGAATGACCTGGACAGAGAGACAGCCAGCCTACAGGAGCTTGAGGCTCAGAAACAAGATGCCCAGGACCGCCTGGAGGAGATGGACCAGCAGAAACATAAATTAGAAGACATGTTAAACGAAGTCCGGATGAAGTGCCAGGAAGAGTCTCAGATGGTGAGTCATTTATTACTTAATTTTATTTATTCTTTATTATTACTTTTTAATGTTGATGAACTGTGAAGTGTTTAGCTGTCCAACTAAATGCCAGAATTACCAAGAGACAGCTAAGATGGTGCTGAACGGGAGAAAGCAAAGTCTCTCTTCTGCTTCTAGATATCGAGCCTTCAGAGTCAGATCCATTCCCAGGAGTCAGACCTGCAGAGCCAGGAGGAAGAACTGAGTCGGGCAAAGGCAGACCTGGGACGGCTGCAGCAGGAGGAGACTCAGCTAGAGCAGAGCTTGGCTGCTGGGAAGATCCAATTGGAGACCATCATCAAGTCTCTGAAGGCCACGCAGGATGAGATAAATCAGGTAGGACAGTGAAATTAGTTAATTACTGACATTACTGAGCAGCCAAAAAGTCAATTTGTTAAATGCAAAGGAAATGCAATGAAAAGGCCACAAGTGATCAGTCTAAGATGCATGACTGGGCATATATCATAAGACGCATGACGCAGCAATGCTCCTGAGGATGCACTGAATGACATCCTGACTACCCCAAAGCAGTCAACAACTATTCAATTCATTTTATTTATATAGTGCCAAACTAGTCATCTAAAGGCACTTTACAGTGTAACATTAAGACCTTATAGAATATAACAATATAACTATAAATTATACAGAAAACCCAACAATCCCACTTGAGCCGCTCTAGGTAATAGTGGAAAGGGAAAACTCCCTTTAACAGAAGAAACCTCCAGCAGAACCAGGCTCAGGGTGGGCGGTCATCCTCAACCGGTTGGGGTGAGTGAACAGAGAAGAGAGAAAAGGACAGCAGGCAGCAAGAGAACAACAACAAGCAGCAGATGAAACACTGGGCATGTTGGTTGGGTCAGTAACTGCACACTGGAAACATACAGCTCTGCAGAAAGGTGCAAAGAGAGGGAGACAGAGAGGAAGAAGCACAACTAAGGTAGAGAGAAAACAAAAAACAATACAAGCTTGAGCAATTAATGTATTGTGAACATTTGCAAAACATAAACCATAGAGTGGGCACACCAAAATGCGTACAACCTTAATATTGTTGTGTGTGAAAGAGTCTCATGTGTAGCATGTGTTGGAGTTCAAGTCAGTGAATGTGTGTAGGGAAGCCCCAATGCATAGGGTTTAGTTACTTACAGTATGTTACCTTACTTTAAAATTCTTTTTCAAAAATAAATCCTTTCCCATATCTCACCAGTTCAGTCTTAACTAAATAAGTCCACAGACAATTGTCAACAGGGGGCACCATTGTACTATATAAATAGTTCATTATTACCATTGAAAAGTCAGTATTAGGTTCTCCTGTAACACTAGAGGTACTGAAGCACAACTTTTACCTCTGTGTGTGACGTGGGGATTTCATTTTGCTTCAGCTGCTGTTGGGCGTCACCTGTTTCCTGCCAGCCACACACAAACACACACACCCAACATAAACCTATTACGTTGACATTTATGACATAGCCACTGTATTTCTTTCTGTTATTCATAAACCCCACATACTATACGATATGGCACCCAGGGGTTTCATCAGTTCAGACAACTAAAGTACATATTAGAAACCAAAGCATCATAGGTTAGAATCATGACCCGGAATCATGACTATTGCATATTGGGCTCTTCCAGAACACAGGTAACCCACTATCTGTACCATTCGGTGTATCTGATTTGTGGCTGTCAGGGAGATGCTGTCAAAACGCTGCAGATCCCCTGAAATTTGTCTTAAGCTGCTGTGGCCTCCATTGCTCAAACTTGTTGACTGGCAAACCTCACACATGCAGCTGTCTCCACGGAAACGGTGACAGTTTACACCACTGTGGTATTTCCAGAGAAGTGTTAGTGCTGACATTTGTGTGATAGTAGAAGAAGCACCAAACTCAATTTTGCAATTTAGACATTTTTGTCATCTTTAAAAAACAAAGAAAAAAATTAATCAAATTAATTTGATATATGGCTTGGTCCTAGTCTGAATCAACAGCCTATTACATATCACATGTCAGGAAGACATGATAGTCAAAATCTGTCTACTGAGGATCAAATTCTCAGTAGGCCTCAAAGCTGAGTGTAAGTTGGACGCCAGTGCTAGGGTAGTGGGATGGCTGTTGACCACAAACCCCAGGATTGTTGGTTTGAATTCCGGTTCCTCCTGGAGACATGTTGAGGTGAAACCCCGTAGTAGCACTAATCTGCATGCAGCTGTCCAACCTCAATTCCCCCAAAGGGGTTAATAAAATAGTTTTTTAAAAAGTTGATATTTTCTTTGTTCAGTCATGTCACTCCTGCAGTAGAATACACTTTTCCATTCATGCTCAGCAACTCCAGATAGCTTGGATTCATTTGTCCAGTTTTTGAGACATCTAACTCTGTTATTGCTGCTCCCAGTGGAATGAAGCTCAATGGAAATTCATCTGTGGTGCTTGTATAATTGTAAACATTTATTTGAAACACTCAACGAAGAAACCTTGTCCTCATTACTCTTGATGATCTCTGTACTGTTGTTTTCTGTATCCAAGACTCCCAAAAATGGGAAGGTAATCTGAGAAGCTAAAAACTCCAGCATTGCAGTACAAACAACATCTTTATTGTTAGACCCATGTGTTTCAGCTTGTGGTCAAAATTGAAATTTTTATGAATTGAAATTTTGAAGAAATTTGATACGGCCTGAGGTTGATTGATTAGTAAGATATTTTTGTGTGATACACTGCTGCAAAATGTGGCTTGTACAAATTATATTCAGTGTGCTGAAATCGTGTTCAGAAGTCATTACACCTGTGTACTTATAATAATAATGCACACATTATTTGTGTCACACATTTATATTTGTCGGGTCATTTATAAATAAGGGTGGAGGAATAAATCTGATCAATATCTCAAAGCCTGGACAAACTCTAACATGTATTTGAATGACAAGGTCTGATGACTTGTCTGTTAAGTATGTTTTAGGTGGACAGCTATTCCAGCTGTGTTCAGATGTGTGTAGTCTTTGCAACTCTTCTGTTTTCATGCTGTAAACATTGCTGTTGGAGAGGGTGCTACACCTGACATGTGAATGAGGTGTCACTTTTAGTTTTGGGTGTTTTTATGCACATTCGGTTCCAGATGACCTCCAGCAGTAAAGAAAGACATATACAGGGAACATAGTCACTGAAACGTTTGTTTGTGTTTGTCATGCAGGCTCGCAGTAAATTGTCCCAGATACAGGACAGCCAACAGGAAGTGTCCAAAAGCATTGAGCAGTACAACAGCACCTTGAATGGAACACATGGAGGAAGTATGACCAACCTGGCCGACATGAGTGAGGGTTTCAGTGACAGAGAGAACGGAGGGTTTCCAGCCATGGTGAGAGCTGCACAGGTCAGGATCTGTATTCTGCTTTTACCTCCCTGGGTAGCTAATTATGTGTTTACATTTTGGAAGAAGGGGCTTCTCATTAACATATTTTCCACAGGCTAGAATGCATTTAATGTAAAGACCTTAAACATAGTACCTCAAAACTGTGAGGTATTCCTCCCTAGAGGGAGAGGGGGAATTGAAGGGGAGACAGGGAAGGAAAGATTTCCTTTTCAGCTCACTGAGTAAGTTCAAAAGGACATGTTTACACTGATGTTCTGAAACAAGGTGAAACTATTCTAGTTTGGCCCACTATTAGTGGTGGAGTTTTATTCATTTAAACTTGTTATATTTGCCTGTTAAACTAATATGAGAGAGAAATGAGCTGAAAGCATCTTGAAACATGACCAGATAGTTAACCCAGATTAATTCATATTTGTTGCTAAGAAGCTGGTGAAGAAATTCCAGATGACTTCCTGTAAGTTATTAGGACTGTATTGTCACTAAAGAGCTTGTATGAGGTGTTGCCTTTCAGAATTCACTCCTACAGTGATCCTGAGGTTGCAAAAGTGCATATAATACAACAAATGACAAGTCTCTTCTATCTGCTTTGGATAAAAAACGTTTGGTAAATGACTAAATGTAAATGTAGTGCTCCTGTTCTTGTATTTCTCGTTAACACAGGAGGATCCATTCAAAGTGAAGCCATCAGTGTTCAGCAGTCAGCCTCAGGAGCTTCACACTGACCCCTTCCACTCTGAAGACCCCTTTAAAACAGACCCATTCAAAGGTTATCTTTCCCATTTCATTGCCCCCTCTTATTTATCAATGTTCCTCTGTCTCTTTTCATCTAGATATGTTTTTCTGCTCTTGCCATCGTCTAGCTGAATGTTTTTACTGCTGTTTATCTTTAGTTTTCCTGCAGGCAGCATATGTTGTTTTCAGCTTGAGTTGCTTTCTGATCGTCTTCTACGTTTTCCTCCTCCTTTCCTCTTTTGTATCCTCCTCTTTTATTCTTCTCCTCCAGGTGACCCTTTCCAAAATGACCCTTTTGCAAAGCAGCCATCAGCATCAACAGGTATTTACTTTGGGAAAAGGAGCTCGGTTTTATGGCACTTTAAGATTCTCAAGACAGTCATTTGCATGTCCAAACTGTTAGATGATCAGGTTGTTTGAGCCATCTGTCAACGAGTTCATGTAACTTTCTGAAATCAGCCAGTTAACACCTGATTGATCAGGGATACTAACTTTTCTTCACTCTCGAGTAGGCTTGTGCAGATGGTGCAGATGCTTGGTTTTCAACAATTTGAATCACAAATGGCATTTGGGAAAAATAATTTGATGTTCCTATCTTTGATTAACAAAACTCTGGTCAGTGACTCTTATGTTAAACAAGCTGTTTAAACTCCCCTTCAAACTCCCCAAAAGCACTTTGCAATCCAGCAGTGTTTAGTCAAACTCAGGGACAAAATCTTAAATTTGTTTAGTCGAGTCTTGTGAAACTGTAAATCTTGAATCACAGTCACTCCACTGCCTGATTAAAATTTAACAAAAAAACAGGTTAATGACAACAGCTGTGCTGTGAAATCAGTTATATTGACATTTAAAATGTGCGGTGAGAAAATCCACCTATCTGTTGCTCTCCACAGTTTAAAAACACAAAAACACGTTTAGCAGAGAGAAATTAGTAATGATAAAAAGAGAAGTGGGCGACACGATGGTGTAGTGGTTAGCACTGTCGCCTCACAGCCAGAATTACCTGGATTTGAATCTAGTTCAGCTGGGTGCCTTTTGTGTTTGAAGTTTGCATGTTTTCCTGTGTCTGCATGGGTTTTCTCCAGGTACTCCAGCTTCCTCCCACAGTACAAAGACGTGCAATTGGGTTAAGGTTAATTGGTGACTCTAAATTGCCCATAGCTGTGAATGGTTGTCTATCTCTGTATAGCCATTTTCATGTATGAACTCTGCACTATGTCTGCAGAATCAGAGTTGTGCATTCACACATGCAGTCTCATCTGGGGAAACAATCTGTTTGTTATTGGTGAGGGGTGGTAGCTGTGTAGAGCGTGCAGGAGGAATGATGTGACACAAAAAGTACACCGCATAAATCACAGTTGATTAGAAACAATGGGTTATGCATATAACTCTGGTTTCCTGAAGGAGAGAAGTGTGATACACCACCAGAAAGCATGTTAAATATTACATTTAGTTTCTGGTGTTGCACTGAGCAAATCGACTGAAGAGGAACGCCCACTCACTCGCTGTGAATACTTAATACTAGGGGGCTAACATGATAAAGTCTGGGCCGACTGACTCAGACATTTGTGTTCTCACATGCAGCTCATCCGAGTAAAGTCTGGAGAAGTTCAGGGTTCCAGTGCATGTGTGAAAGTAGCTTTTGTTAGGCCTGTGATAGACTGGTGACCTGTTCAGTGTGTACCCTGCCTCTCGCCTAATTACTGCTGGAACTGGCTCCAGCGGTCCCGCTACTCTTGAGAGGAAAAGGGGTTAATTAAAGATAAAAGGGCATAATGGATAGATAGATAAAGAGAAAAGTTTTTTTTTTCAAGAATAATGAAAGAAAATAAGCTGAAATTCCCATATTAATTTTTTGATCTTAAAACCAAATGTCATCTTTGTACAGCAAACACAAACAATTGACCTTGCTGTTCCAATGCTGTATGAGGCTGTATGTTATTATATTTATGTGGACTATGATATGATAATGCTGTTAAATCACTTTTTAACTAAGAAAAACTATGCTTTTCTGGTCCCTTTAAAAAGCCTAACAATAGAATTCCCTGATAAATGTGTCTAACCACTCATGGACACATCAAAGACTGCCATGTGCTTAGGGTGGCAGCCTAGTCTTTTGTTGATGTTCTTCTACATGTGTAAAACAGCACTGTGACTTCTGTTGCACTTCCCTCTTCAGTAATAATATAGAGTTTCACTTCTCTGCATAGTAGATGGAGGTTAGTGATGGAGATCAGAGTTTTTACACAGCAGTGAACCTGACACCCAGAAACCACCCCTGGTTCTGTTAGGCAGTCATTTAGCACAAATCACTCATGCATCTGATTTTCCCAGTTATCCAAAGCAAACATCCATCTTAACTGCAAACATTTCATCTTGCAAAACATTTCTGTCAGGCTCCAGTCTGTAAAGATGTAAAGATGTTACTGAAATACAATCTTTAGTTATAAGTGCTGCAGTGGAGTTTTCATTGGTGACTCTGCATTGGCCCATTTAAAAACTTCAACAATCCATGAGGGGATGTCAAAGATAGACTTTTCCAGAAATGTCCGAGAGGCGCATTATGTCATTATGCTTCCTGTAAACATCTTCATCAACTCACAGTACTCATTCAAGGAACTCATTAGCACAAATGCATATTTCACATATGCTTTCTGATAAGTTTTTTTCTAAGTCACTCATATGAAGAAATACACTTGTGTGAACCAAACCATTCAAGTGTGTTCAAGCTAGCTTATGATGAAATTCAGCAAGTCAAGAGAAGAGAGAACCTGTATCTTGACTTGCTGAATTTCATCATTGTTCACATGTATGTTGACTAAAACAAAAACAAACATTCCCTCTCATTGACTCTTCATTCTTGTCTGCCAGCAGCACATCAGATTTCAGATCCCTAAGTATAAGCTGCAAATCACTAGGAGCATTGTCCATACCACATGTGAAAGTTGATCAAATCAGAAGTGACCAATGTTTTGACATTCTCAATCTGGTGATGTGTTTTTTTTCTGTCAAATCTGGATTTCCATAACTTGTAGCGCCAGCTAAGTTTTCCCATTTTAGTTGCATGCACGCATGCATCTACCTCTATAAATATACTGCAGCCAGTCGCTCTGCCTTTCAGTGGTTGCACAGAAGTGAGTTTTGCATTATGCCTTTCCCTATAATGATAAAAATGTAGTAGTGTCTGTCAAATCACACCTTTCATCCATGACTAACGGGTAGTAGGGGGACCTTCTTCAGTCTTCTTTGTTTGGTGGTACTTGTTTGTCATTACTTGCTCGCAACCGCAGAGATTCACACCTTCTGTTCTTGTGTCAGATTGTTGTATTTGTGTGTTTTGTGTTGATGCTTTGCGTGAGATTGTAGTTAATGAAGGCTGCAAAATGTTCCTTGCAAATGAAGCACAATGCCTTTCTGTCTGTTTCAGTTAAGAAATATCTCCATGCATACTGAATGCAGGACATTCAACAACGCAGGACAATTCTTGCCACTCGTTTGGTTAGGGACACTTGGATTCTTGCCAGTCGGTCTTGTTGCACTCTGTTATGCATGAGTGAATGTCAGAGAGGCAGTTGCAAACTCAAAAAATGCTTTCAGTTGTGTATTCAGACAACACATATAGTGCTGTGAAAAAGTATTTGCCACCTTCCTGATTTTTTTTTTTTTTTTTCTTTTTGCATATTTGTCACACTTAAATGATTTAGATCATCAAACAAACCTGTCTGGCCCTATGTGAAAAAGTAATTACCCCCTAAACCTAATAACTGGTTGTGCCACCCTTGACTGCAACAACTGCAATCAGGCATTTGTGACAACTGGCAATGATTCTTTCACACACGCTTTGCAGAATTGCTTTAATTCAGCCACACTGGTGGCTTTTTAAGCATAAACACCCTGTTTAAGGTCATGCTACAATATCTTAATAGATTTGAGTCCAGACTTTGACTGATGGCCAGACATTCTCCTTCAGGATTTTCTAGTATAGAGCAGAATTTATGGCTCCATCAATCACAGCAAGTCTTCCAGGTCCTGAAGCTGCAAAGCAGCCCCAGACCATGACACTACCACCACCATGTTTGAATGTTGGTATGACTGGTTGGTATTTTTATGAAATGCTGTTAGTTTTACAACAGATGTAACAGGACACACACCTTCCAGAAAGTTCAACTTTTGTCTCATCAGTCCACAGAATATTTTCCCAAACATCTTGGGGATAATCAAGATGTTTTTTTGGCAAACGTGAGACAAGCCTTTGTGTTTTTTTTGGCCAGCAGTATCGGCAATAACTTTTTCACATAAGGCCAGGCAGGTTTGGACAACTTTTTTCCCTCAATAAATGAAATTAATAATTTAAAACAGCATTTTGTATTTACTCAGGTTATGTTTTTGTAATATTAAAATTAGAGAGCCGCATCCCTGCTTGTTTTCCAACTATCTCTGCTGTTGATTACCTGGATCAGGTGTGTTCAGCCAATGAGAAGCTGTAAGTGCAGGGATGGTGGAAAACAAACAGGACTGTGGCTCTCTAGGACCAGGGTTGCCTACCCCTGCCCTAGGAAATCAGTGTTTCATACTTAAACTTGTGGTTAATGAACACAGTAAACAACAGTTTTAATAGTTGGTGTTGTCCATTCTTTTTGCAGCAGATCCTTTTGGAGGAGACCCATTCAAAGAGACTGATCCATTCAAGGCTTCATCAGAGGATTTCTTTAAGAAGACCACAAAGATGGATCCCTTCTCCACACCAGATCCATTCAGTAAAAGTGCCACTTTACCTTCCAAGGTACTTGTTCAAGATTGAAGGCCAGAACCTAGAATTTTATTTTGTACAATAGGGGGTCTGATTTACCATACTGTACCATATACTGTGTGGTAGTATTGTATATCATGTAGATAAGTAGACGTTGCTATGGGAGCCTTAAAATGGTCAACATACACTACTCACAAAAAGTTAGGGATATTTGGCTTTCGGGTGAAATTTATGGAAATGTAAAAAGTTCACACTACAG
>JAUMHL010000021.1:584367-604637 GCA_032362345.1 Sandelia bainsii | reverse complement strand
TGTAGTGTGAACTTTTTACGTTTTCCATAAATTTCACCCAAAAGCCAAATATCCCTAACTTTTTGTGAGTAGTGTACATGCAGTGTCAAAATTGAACATTATTATTGTGGAGGTCAACTTTATGACTTAGCTGTTACATTGGATTGGATTTCATGTACCTAATAAAGTGACCACGGAAATTATGGTAACCTTGTAAATTACAGCCCACTAATTACATAATGATTACATAGTAATTATTTCACTGCTTAACTAGAATTGCAACCTTTTAGGGCAAAATAAGTTTGAAATGTTGATGTAATTACCTGGTTATTTGGCCAGAACTGTAATGAAATTACAGCCTGTTAACCAGATTTGAATTTTGTAGATTTATGCATTTGTACAATAAGGCTGGAAAGTTACTTTAAATCATTGAAATTTCCCTTATTTCACACAAATTGGATGCAGTACAACATTTGCAGTGGAACAATTACTGGCTAATTATTTTGTAATTAGTGGATCTAGATGTGGCTCTAATAAAATCTAACTAATTCTCTCTCCCTCTCTCCCTCTGTCTCTGTAGTTCGGGAATGAGGCTCAGCAGTTGGAGTGGGCTAAGCGGGAGAGTGAGCGAGCAGAGCGCGAGCGGCTGAAGAGGCTCAGACAGCAGGAGCAGGAAGACCTGGAACTAGCCATCGCCCTCAGCAAGGCCGAGATGTCCAACGCGTGACCTGAAACCCCCACCACACACACAGTGCATAGAGAGGGAAACATGCAAGCAAACACAACAGACTTCAAAATATTCACACACAAATCACACCTCTGGACTAACTCCTGCATTTCCTGTCTCTGACCCCGCCAGTTTGCATTTGAGCGTGTTCTTTTTCTTCTCCAGCCTCACTCAGCTTGTGGGTCGTACCAACAAAACAGCTCTGTCAGCGGCAGAGACGTGAAGAAAAGTAACAGCACACTTCAAACTGCCCAGGTGTTTGTTAAAAGGGATTTTTCTTGATGGATGTATCATCAGGCCCCTGATCCTGTAGACACGTCAGTATTCAGTGTTGAGTTGTCTTGTTGGTAAAGAGAGGCGATCTGACACTCCTCAGGATTGAGATTTTTTTTTCCCAGGAAATGCTGTCACTTACCCCGACTCAGAGAAGAAGTGAGAAGGTTGATAGTTGTTGAGTTTTTTCTTTGTTTCTCTTATTCTGGAGGCTGTTTTCCTCTGCTTTGCTCAGAGGTGAGCTCAAGTCTGTACTGGATGTACAGAAATGAAGATGAAATTCTTTCTGTTTGACTGCTCCACATTAAGCATATTTCCCCAAATGTCAGTTTTCTTTACATTTGATGCCACACCTGGGTCTGCCATGAGATTAGAGACTTTCAGTCGAGACAAGGCTGGATTGTCAAAGTGTGTAACAGGTTCACTGTGCCACACAGTTTTAGATCATTTGTTTCATATCAAATTTCTTAACAAAAACACTATACACAATTGAAGCACAATAAAGAAGCTGTTATGCAGCTGTTCATATAGTGCTTATGTGGTGCACAGCACTAAATAAAACTGTTGAATTAAATGATCACAAACTCATTCTGAATAGTAACTAAAACAAGCATAATGCTCACTGGGTGGGCAAAAGGCAGGGGCTCAGTAGGAGGCTGCTTTTTGCCTCTTCTCTGGCCTCTCAGTGATTCCTCCTGTGTAGGGAAAAGAACATTTTAACCAACATTAGTGAAATATGTTCACAGTTTACTCTTTACAGATCTGTTACACTGGTTCCCTCTAATGTGATGTTTGCCTGGCAGATGAAAATCCTCCACTTATCCTTCATGGTGACAGTAGCTAAATGTCCAGATATATATTTTTTTGTGTGAGGGTGTACTGAGTCCTGTGGTGACCTGCAGTACCGTCTCCTACTCGGTCCCGTGTTTAAAGTTGAACAGAGCCGTCTGTGGCTCGTCTCAGCTGGACTCATACCCATGCTGTGATGTCACCACACATCCAACAAATCAAATACAAAACAAATCAGTTTTCTACATTTGTTTTCTTTTTAGAGAGCAACCATTTTTATCAGTTTTTATTTCGTGAGCTGGTTGTTATTTTTGCCAACTAATGTCGTTGTTTTGTGCTATTGTTTGTAGCTGTGTTTTAGTCACTCCAGTGCTGTACAGTCCAACAACTGCAGAGTGGTTCGGAACTTGCTGAAACCAGCTGTTGATATGCTGGGACCTGGAAATATGTGAAAAATGTGCTAACTCTGACGTGTCATAGTTTGATGTTCCAACATAGACGTTAACCACTCACATTGTTTTTCATTGAGTTGTCTCATTACTTGAAGTGGTGACTGGTGCTTGAGTGAAGCAGACTGCACGTGACTCGGGTGGTTTCATCTGGACTTTAAAACAGATTTTCTCTTTCACTCACAGCCTCTCCACTCATCTCATTATGTTCTTTTCTGTTTGTGAGTCTGTGATCGGTCACATGCTTTTTAAAATTCAGTGTGTTGCCACGCTATTCCCTGCAGTGAGAGTCAGCTCAGAGTACGCGTCTTCTCCTGAACGTTGATTTCTTTCATTACTGTGACTGGTCATCATGGGGAGAGGAAAAAGTCTTACACTTGACTTAGTTAAAGGAAAGCGTGAGTGATGTAATGCAGTTCTGGGAGTCTTCTGATGGAACCGTTATAAGAAGAACTTTAGAAATACAGCAAACTCTTAACTTGTATTGTAACTAGTAAAACATCAGTTAGCTCCAACACGAACCTCTCAGTGTCAGCACGAGTTTCATCTGCCAATGTTTGTAGTACATTGAGACAAACTCCCCCCAGTGGCAAAGAAGCTCAACACAGTGCCATAGAAGCCCCAACGCCAACTGTGAGGGGCGTTCATACTTTTAACAGTCACAATATAACATGGTTCCATCAGATGTCCGTCCAGGACTGTGTGTAATATGCTGGTCTCTGTGAAGTGCTAACAAGCGTCTTAGTTGGAAACAAAATGTATTTGTGATGCTAAAATTGGACAAGCACGTTGTGATGAAGAGGAACGTGTCACTTCTAAGACAGTGTGTGAACTGTTAAAACTGACCTTGTGTTATTTATTCAGTTCCATTTGCTTCTCCAGTCACCACATTGAACAACACGGTGGTATAGAGGAGATTTGTAGAACAACTATTTTCTTTCCAGATGTTGTATTTGAGAAGCTGCCTTCTGGTGGAACCAAAAGCTAAAAACCCTTGTAATGTGAAATCACCCAATTTAGACAGAAATGCTCGAGTTAACGTGGAGTCTCTGATTCTGGCAGATACATGTAAAGTCACGCTCCCTGCCATTTTTGTCTTGTTTACATATGATGAATATTTGCTTTAGCAGTATTGCTGTAGGAGAATGGTGTCCCCGAGTCACTCTCTAAGCTGTACAGAGCTAATAGCACCTGTTAGCGCATGTTTCCGTCACTGTAGTGAAAACGTTGTCTTGTGAGGGATTTCATTTCTTTCAGACTTCTATAGCCTGTTAAGTCTAAAGCTTAAGAAATGGTCACAGAATTCAGAGGGATTTTCAGTGAAGTGAAGTATTTGAATGTTACATATAATATTACAGGCTTCATTCAATATTACAGTCAAAAGTGAACATCATACTCGTAATAGACAATCTGCTCTCATGCCACACACTCGCTGGACCTAGTGGGTTCACTCTAGTGCCAGTCTGATCCCTGAGTTTCAGTTTCGGCACAGATGCTAAAATAATTCTGACATGAGAAATCAGTAGCACTTTGAGCAGAGACTTAGTGTTACAACTCTGACCTGTGACCCATGTGTTCTACATGTGTTTCTGTCCACCTCCCTCTGACCTCAGCCTCCGTGCTGTGTGCTGTTTAGATGGGTGACTTCGACTGGGACTACCATTCATACTGTATTTGTCATCTGTTACCTCCATTGTGCAATAGATAAAGTTTATTTTTATTGTGTGTATCCTGTGAAACCAGTCGGATGTTTCTGATATGTAGCATATGTTTTTAATGTTTTTATTTGCAGCCACTCATCTGTCCCGACTCTGTGGTGACAGTTCCTGCTTTGATTTAATTCCACTTGCTGCAGAATCTGTTCAGTCCAAATTTCTTTTTATCTATTTTTTTTCTTATTTTGGGGAAAGAAAATGCTAACACATTGATCAATGTAACATAATATTTATGACTTGACACTTAAAAAAATCATTTTACAACTTAATAAGTCTTTAGTTTTAAAGTTTGTTTTATTTCCCTCCAGGAATGCTGGATATTTCATTTTGATAGGAAGCCTTTGAATTGAAACTGATTTTTAGGGAGGCTTGTTTCATTGTTTTTCACTTTACTTCTCTGAAGCATGTTTTTTTTCCTGCCTTCTTCAGCTGTCCTTCCTCCCTTGTAGGCGAAATAATCTGAGTTGTGTTTATTGCATAAGATGCATACGATGTGTGTACAGTGTGTATAGTATTATGTCTGTTATATTTGTCCTGTTAAAAAGCAAAGAGGAAGATTAAACTTGATAAGGGAGCATTTGGAGGATTGCCTACAGTTACACTAATAGCTGAGGAGAGAACAGTGATCCTCTCTACATGGTCTTTACTGTTTACTAGAATAAACATTTCAGTTCAATGACAGTGGTCTGCTGCTTGTTTTGTTACACACAGCTGGAAGGTCAATATTCATCCACTTCGTGCAATGCACCAGGTCCATTGGCAGCGAAACAGCTTAGGGTTGAATCTCTCACCTTTACTCTTATGAACACACAGTACAATACAATACAGTACAAACAACTCAATCTTTATCTCATCTGACCATAAAACTTCCAAAAACGTTCTTTGTCCATGTGATGAGCTGCAACCTTACATCGAGCTTGAAGGTGTCGATTTTGGAGCAGGTGTTTCTTTGAATCATTTCGGTTGATGTCAGTGTAGAACTAGCTTGACTGTGGACAGTAAGACGGTGTTCCAGCAGTAATCAGTTCATGGCAGACCTGTGTCATGATGGGTCCTGGGTTGTTCCTCAACCAGTGTCTTCTCAGCTGAGTGAAACAGTTTGGGTCTTCTTCTAGATGAAGGAAAGTGGCTCCCAGTAATTAGTATTTATGTAACACTTGTTTAGAAATGGCTCCAAGAGAGATTCCTGACTTGTTTAGTTCTACCATCCTCTCTCTCACATCTGCACTCAACAGGAAGGCACTTTAAAATGTCAGTACAACAGAATTATTTATCTAAATGGCTATATACACGGTGGGCGGGAAGTCCCTTTACACCTAAATTCATCTGATTGTATGAAAAATGTGAAAACAATTTTCAGGAAAATAACACCGCAGCAGTCTCCTGTACTTCTGACAAGTGATCCACTTGAGTTGGAAGGTGCTGCCTTCTGGTAGCACCAAGAAAATCAAAACACTGCACTGGTCCTTTGAAGAAAAGTGATGGCTGACACAAGTGACTTCATAATTGAGGAGCATTCACAAATGATCACTCGATTGGAAGCTTGTGCTGCTGTGGAGGATTTGGTCACGTGAACTCCAGTAAATGGCACACTCAAGTGGATTGCTTGTCAGAGAAGCACAGAAGACTGCTGCGGTGTTATTTTCTTGAAAATCGTTTTCACATTTTTCATACAGTCGGAGGAATCTAGGTGTAAAGGGACTTTCCACCCACCCTGTACATATTTCTTTTTATTGTTTTGACGTAAATTCAACCCAGTGCAACAAATTCTTTTTTAAATAACATTTACTTTATTCTAACATTTTAAAGATGTTGCACAATGATTCTGCTAGCTCAGCTAAATAATAATACATGATTTAAATCCCAGTATTGCCATCATATTCATGTCCATGATGACTGTGTGTAAACCTCTGATCGTAACTGAATTCTGTGAGTGTGGCTCAAATTTCCCAGAATCTTTACTAGACTCATGTCTCAAACTCCTTGACACCAATTTTGTAAAACAGGCCAATATAAAATCACCCTGATGACATTACTATGGCATCATGAGGGTCATTTTTCCGCAGACTGATTTCACATTATGTGTAAAACTGTTGTTGGGGTCTTGACATATTGCAGTAAACACACCTGAGGCACTAAACTGACTAACCTGCAGTCAGGGCCTGTCACCCACTGAAAACATTTAGTGCATTAGGAAGTGAAACATATCACAAAAGAGGCCCCGAACTGGTGAGCAGCTGAAATCCAGTATGAGGCAAGAATGGGAAAAATGTTTGCTTTTAAAATTGCAACACAAACACCGAGTGTTGTTAGAATGACTGATGCATCACTGTGGTAAATATGCCTCTGCAGCTTTTTTTTAAATTGTGTTGCTCATATCAAATTTAAAATGAGCAAATATTTTTCAGAAGCCACTCAAGTTCCACAGTTTTGAGATTTGATGCGTCTTTGTTTATAAATGTATAATCAAAAATAGCTTTTGAAGAATTTGTTGATCATATTCTGTTTGAGATTTACAGCTTTATAATTACTTACTTGATCCCCATAAATAAATAGATCAAATTTGGAATAACTTGCCATACTGGTAGGGATATCTTGGTTTTATTTTAACTTGATCTTGCTGCACTAGTTGCTGTACTTGTCCCCAGTTGTAGACACAATCTTATTGTGGCAATGTCACTGCGTTCTTGGTTCTCAGCAATGACTGTGATGAGTACACTGTTGTCACAGTCAATGGAAATTAAGAGAAAAGAAATTAAGCCCACTTGTAGTAAAGCTGGATTCGTCTGGCTGTCTCTGGAGCGAGAACACAACCTGCAGTAACGGTTCCATCCCTCCCAGACAGGCACAATGTGCAGTGAATTACACTCGGCTCCTTTTCAAGGATACAGCTGTGTAGTGTGAACTGAACGTTGTGCAAAGGCAGCAGTCATTTCTGGACATATTAGCTGAAACCTAAGCAATCTGCTATGTTAGCAAATGCTAACTGTCTCCATATGGAATAACAGCAAATTCCTCACTGGGTTTGTGTTTACCTTATGGTAATAGAGAGGAGGAAATGAAAAGCCTATTGGCTTTTTACTGGGAATGTGGCTGATAGAAAACTGGAGGGTAAACACCGGTTTGCCCTCACAATATTTCAGTTTCTCAGACCATGTGCTTTCACTTTTAGCCTCATCGGCACTACTACACTGTCCTGCTCCTCAATCATGAAAACACTGGAGAGGGGGGAATTCTTGGAAATAGTGGGGTATCACTTACTGCCCGAGGACCATGAGCATACACACACGTGGAGTGAAATAACACCAGCTGCAGGGCAATTACTGCTTTAGTCTGTGTGCGTCATGTATGTCAGTATCAACCATCTGCACGTGTGTGAGCTCATTTTTTGGTCAGTGGACAACATTCTGACAAAGCTCCCTGATGAACGTGAGATCAGGTGCTACAGTTGTGGATGTCACAGAAGGGTCCAGGGACCTCCAACTGGGCTTAGAGCAGCCCACAGCAAACTGAAAAACTGGTTTTGTTTGACAGAATTCACTAGAAGCTCCTATTAACAGAGATTGTATTTCATGCTAAAATGATTAGTCAGTTGACAGAAACTTGTTCCAGCTTCTCAAAGTCAGGATTTGGCCATAAATTACAATCAGGTAAGTCCACTGAGTGCACTAAGGCTTTGTCCTCCAGCATTGCTTCAATATCCTCCATTGTTTCTGTGAGTTGGTAGTTTCACAGCAGTTTCATGTGGCTTCACTATGACAACCAGTTACACTGAGGAGGTTTTATTTACAGTGGAAAAAGAAGGACCTGTTACCAAAAGTGAGCAGAAAACTTCTATAAGTCACTGAAGAAGTCTTTCTCAAGACTCAATTTAAACACAACTCCATAAAAAAATCTAATGAATTACATTTGAGAAACTTTGACTCATGGTCTCAGTGGCTCAGACAGACCAAAAGAGGCCTTTATTGAGTTTTGGGTGCCTGCAATTCCTGTAAGGGCCCATGGTCTAAAAGTGATATTTAGAAGAATTAGAACATGAAGAAGAAGGTTTTTTACAGACCATATGCTAGTGAAAATGAAAGAAGGACAGCACAGTGGTGGAGTGGCCCCTCAGTCCAAAGACAGTTAGATTAACTGGTGACTATAAATTGCCTGTAGGTGTGACTGAAGGTATGTGGGAACCTATCTTGGGCATACCCTGCCTCTTGCTCTAAGATGCAGTAGCTGGGATTGGCTTCAGCATCCTCACTTACCAGGGAAAAGTGGTTAAGATAAAGAATGGATGGTAATCGTCAGTTGATGTATAATTACATACGTTAATGGGAAACTTCACTGTCTATAGAGAAATATTTTAATCTGTGTACAAGAACCTCATCATTAAAAACATGTGTCCTGTTAATCAAAGGCTCTTCACGAGCGTACAGCTTGCTAACATAGCAGTAGTCTCTAAAACTCGTTTTAACCTTAGTCCTGCTTTTCTTTGCAAAGTCTTTGAAAATCTGATCTGGCTGTAAAAACAGAAATCACCTGCCCAAATACCAGATCTGTTGAGAGACACAAGTGAAGCTAACTTCAAAAATATTTGATTTCACCTGTTTACACAGAAATGAAGTGAGCAGACCGGAGCCGCTCTCTGCAAGAGAATCACACTGTTTTTGTGTAAATCCAACCTTTTTGCGCAGGCAGGCAGCCTGTGTTCAATCAACCTTGGCTGCAAACTTTATAAATTTAATCTGCTGGTGATATTCTAAACTGACCTAAAAAAATTTCACACACACACTCACCAAAGGGCCATTGTGAGAGTGTACCTCTGTCTACAAGGTTCTTACTTATGGACGTGTTGCAACACACTCACACAATGTACATTGTATTCATGGCTGATCACATTTTGACGAGTAAAATGTGTTGTACTGTGTGAAAAAGTACTGGTGGCTGGTAACAAGTCAATCTGCAATAAGAATGCTCACACAAACCAGTTACTGAGCTGAAACTAGACGAGATGTTTTGAACATTTAGTCAGAGATGTTGGTTGTCTGCTGCATGACCTGCCTGCCTCTGATTCTCTCACAGCATTTCCAAAGGATGAAGTTTAAGATCAGCCATTTCAAAATATTACATTCCTCCTGCTTTAACCATTCTTTGGTAGAATGACATGTATTTAGGGTTGTTGCTGCACGATCCACTTTTTGTCCTGGTCCAGGCCCAACAGCCTTCTGGTTTATTCACATGGTCTTGAACAAACTGTAGACAGGCAGCAATGTTGTTCTTGGAGAGTAGCTGCTTCCTTCTTGCACCTTTGCCATGAACAGCCCTGTTGTTCAATGTTCTCCTGATAGTGGACAGATTTTTGCCACTGTGAGAAAGACCTTTAGTTTCCTAGACATTACCCTGAGGTTCCTCCTGACATAGCTGCTCTTGGTGTGATCTTTGTTGGTCGACCACTCATGGGGAGGGTAACAGTGGTGTTGAATGTCCATTTCTACATGATCTGTCTGACAGAAATTCTGCTGTAACCCCTTAAAGCCTAGTGAACATCAACAACTCTTCTTCTAAGCTATTCAGAAACCTCCTTTGTTTTAGCCATGACGCACTTCTACAAACCTGTGTTGTCATGATCAGACCCAGTTTTCTCTTCTTTAAATAAGGCAGAACTGAAACACCTGACTCTAATTTCCCCTTCAAATAAACTGATAATCCTGGAAGCTCCCATACCTAAACCACACAGAAATATTTTTAATGGGGTTATAACTTTTTTCCCCCTATTTTTAAAAAACATCTAATCTGAGCATGTTTTGAAGAGAAATACAGACATTTCTAAGCCTTGACAAACTCTCAAGTACCATTGTCCATAAGTTGCCAGTTTTTTTTAGTCTCCTCTGCACTAAAT
This sequence comes from Sandelia bainsii, assembly GCA_032362345.1. Classification (NCBI taxonomy): domain Eukaryota; kingdom Metazoa; phylum Chordata; class Actinopteri; order Anabantiformes; family Anabantidae; genus Sandelia; species Sandelia bainsii. The sequence continues at coordinate 594,818 of JAUMHL010000021.1, read as the reverse complement.
ACCGCTGGAGACTGTAGTAAATGATGTGTACATGTGCTACTCACCTCCACCTAACATTGGATTCAAATATTCAACAGTACAAATAGATTGAAATGTGTGCTTGTGCTTGTACAACAGCAGTAATAAAAAATCACTGCAAACCCTCCTCAACGAGAGACAAATGATTAGATGAAATGGAAGACTGTAAGAAAGGTCCAAACCCAACTTAACTACCTTCCTAACTGAAAATCTCTGGTGTAGCTGTAGACGTCTGAAGAAGCATCTGGATTCAAACAGGATTTTCCTGCCGTCCCAGCAGATGGCCTCCTCTTTCCACAAATCCAATTCCTGCTTTTGTTCCGACATTGCTGGGCACCTGTGGCTCTAGGAATATTTCGAGATAATTTTTTCCAGTTAAGGTCGATGTTTTCCAAACAACTGATAAAGTGACCTGCTTCTCTGAATTTCACCAGAAAAATGATTTTCATACATCCACTGAAGATTATCTCAGCTCTCCTCCTCATTTACTTACCACGCTGAGTCTTAGAAGGCCTATAAAAGTATCAGTGTTGGTTTCAAATGCAAATTCTGCAGTGATTAAACCCTCAGTGGCCTTTTGACCTCACTAACAGGATCACTCTCATGAGAAACACTCTGCTATCAGTTTTCCCCCCACACTTTTATGAGCGTGTTGTGTTGGGAGTTGGAGAATATGCCGTTAAACACTCTGGAGGGGAGTTCCTCTGAGATAAACTGTTGCACAAGAGCTTGTGTTTACAGCCTCTTGCTAACCGAAATATTAGCCTTGGATAGTAAGGCAGGAAGGAGAGTCCGTGCAAAATGCCACTGCTTGCATCAGGATGGGGAAGAATGTTTCACTGAAAAGATTTCACATGTTTGAGGTTTAGAGATGTGAGGTGGAGATGGTTCATGTGCAATGAAGGAATCAAATAAAAGCCTGTTTTTGTATCTCACTCAGCTGGAAAGGAGAGAGGGACCACGCTGGGCTCCAGCAGCGTTCAGTGACGCCGCGACGGAAAAGAGAGAAGCCGTGAGCTGGAGGAATGTTCTCCTGCACAAATACAGCAACAACACACACTGACAGACATGGATGGATTCAGTATGACAGAGTTTTATGTCACGTGCTATGTCACCCATCACTACTGGTTATTGGAGGAAGATCTTAATCCCTTCATCTCTGCACTTTTCCTTTTGATTGTTAACCTGAACACTTTCCAGACTAGATACAGATACATCAATTATACATTCACTTAAAATAAAACGTTTTTTGTATCCTCCAGTGGAGCACACGCCCCTCTGTGCCACACGGCTTTGCAACAGCAATGTGAATTTAAAAAGATATAATTTAGCTCTCTCAGAGCATCTTGTGATGTAGGAAATTTTGACTCATGGTCTCCACTTTACATTCTGGCTACAGGCCCAGCTGTCAGAAATTCCATTCACCTCTGCTGTGCTGGAGCGAAGGCAGAAAACTCAAAACCTGGACAAAGAAAGCTAAACTCTCTACATGGATAGATACAAATAATGGAAAGTGAGAAAAATGTGTTGTTTCATTCGAAGGAAACAACCCTATATAGTCTGAGAAGATTCTCAGTCATCCAGATGAAACTATCTGGAAGGTGAGTCATGGCAACTGGACTTCTTTCTTGTTGCCATGACTGGTGCTAACCCTATATAGTCAAAAAGTAACACTGTGATCTATCAGCAACAACATTAATACCAGCTGGTGCTTTTAGTGTTGTGGAGAACAGGAGTCACCATAGGAAATATTTAATACTGACCATGATCAACAGGTGTCACAACAGGTGCCAGTGCTGTGTATGGGGCTGTGTAGTTGCAGAGTGGTCAGCATGCCTGTACTGACCTGTGTCCACCACAACATTAAAACCACTGGCTGTAGTGATGTTGTGGCTGCCTGGTGTCAGTTCTGTAACAGCAACAATGTGAGACAAAGCTTGGGCAGGCAACGGGAGGTCATCCCACCTGTCCTCTGACCTGCACGCATCCACCTGGGTGACTCAGTGTGTTGTGATGTTTCATACACACACAGCTGCACATTGCAGAGAAAGTAGAAAGCAACATGTAAACCATTTGACCCCGTCAGCTTGCAGGTTCCCACGCTCTACAGCGGCAGCCACCCTCCTGTACCCAGCTGAAAAAGTGAAATGAAAATATTCGATTTTTCACTTGAGTAAATATACTAATGATAGAGGAGAGGTTCCTCTTTTTTCAGGGCTGGCACATAGCCATTCTGGAGATGACACTGCTACGTTGACCTTTCACAACTGAAAATAGACACAGGCATCCTGACTGCTGCACCAGTGTAAGTGTGAAATGCAGAGATGTAGAGGAAGAGTTTCGTGAGAAACTACCATCTCTGTGCTTGTTAGTCAGCACAAATCAGCTACTTGATGCACTTGTACATGGAACAGTTAAAGTTGAATTTACAGTTGAAGGATATTGACAGTGGCAATAGACTGGCGACATGTCCAGGGTGTACTCTGCCTCTCGCCCAAAGACAGCTGGGATAGGCTCCAGCACTCCCAGTGACCCTTATGAGGACAAGCGGTTAAGAAAATGGATGGCTGGATCATGGATGGATATTTCCAGTTTATTATGATCTCTGTGTTATTTGACTCTTTCACCATCATCTATGTCAGTTATGATGTAATTTGACAGAAGTAAGACAGCCTGAAATCACTCGTCCTTCTCCTCATTCGTGATGAACTTTCATTTATCCTGGCGGGTGTTTTCAGTTTATTTGACACAGGGTTTCTCTCTCTGTCTTTTTTTCCCCTCTATCCCTCCCACTCTTTGTGGTTCACCCCTATGCCCTGAACAGCCTCCATCAAGCCTCTGTAATTATGTGAGTGTAATGTTTGTCTTTATAGGCAGCTGCCACAGCGCTCTGGCAGCAGCTCAGTCCCAGCTGAGAAGCTTGGGCCTGATGCTGCAGGCGGAGCACTTGGTGCTTCTGATGGTGGCTTCACAATCTTTTGCCTGATTCCTTTGTTGCACTGCACGCACATACTTCTGTTCTACATGAGAAGTATTCAGACATAACTATCTGAAGTGAAAGACTCATTTTTGGATGATTTGGACACAAACTGTAAACATAGGGATTTTATCCCTACGTACAAGTCTCTGTTACAGTTTGTCTGTGAGCAGTTCCGCCATATTCCCATCTTGGATTATTTTATGTAGAAGTTTAGTAGTTTCAGTCCTTCATAATTATTTCATGGTTTTTAAAAGTAAATGATTTGTAAAATCGACTTGCAACAACTCTTGACTCTGCAGGGGTCGATTTTACCTTCAAGTGCAGAACAAGTGTCTCATGGAGTCACAAGCCAAATACCTGTGTGTGTCTATGTGTGTGTGTAGTGTTGTGTTTGCAACATAGTAAGGACCAAGAAAAATTTTTTTTATATAGTGTGACGACATTTTGTTTTTGTTCATTTTAGATTTAGCTGGTCCTCACAACTTCAAAGAGTGTTTTGGAGGTTATTTTTTAGGGTTAGGATTAGGTTTTGGTTACAGTTAGGCATTTAGTTGTGATGGTTAGGGGCTAGGCAATGCATTATGTCAATGAGTATACCATCTAAAGATAGAAAGACTGTGTGTGTGTGTGTGTGTTTGTGTTTGTGTTATATAATAGTCAGTTCTCTGTCCAAATCTTTAACAATCAAACTCAGGACTCAGAAAATCATGTTGTTCATTTACTTTAATATGTACATTAAAATAAACTATTTACATTATATAAAAAAGATTCTATTTACAAGGCAGTACATTTCTTCAAGACACAAACAAGTCTTATTGCTAAAGACTGTGAGCCCTTTGTCAATCAGGTGACACTGAGATGGCATGCATTTCTGTAAGACCCTGACTTTAGATGCTAGTAGACAACAGACAGATTCACAGACACGACCTTTGATTCAAGCCTTCAAGGAGGACAGAATGAAAGGCAGTTTTTTGAACAAAACATTGTCTCAAAGCTTCTTTCACGTGCTATTTACACTTTCATTATAACACAAAGAATAAAACTTTGATTGTCTTTTAGCCAGTGATGAATATGGCACTAAAATATGTAATAATGTGTTATAGAAGGCACTAATTGTGAAAATACAAAAAAAACCCTTGCTTTTCAAATGATTGTCTGTTTCCAGTTGCTTCAGTGGCATGTGCCTGACATGTTGAGTGGAATGGTCCTTTAATGCAAAAAAAGTAGTACCAGCTACATAGTTTTAAAAAAGGCTTTAGTCTGAACAGAATGAATCTGTTTCTGTCATGTTGGGTTATATTCGCTCAATGTCGTGTTTGTCGATTCTCTCAAAAATAACATTTAAATAGGTTTTTTTCACAAAATAGAATTTGAGGGCATCTTGATGCTTTTTTGCCCCGATGCCCCAGAATCTCTATAATATTCTTACAGAACACCTGTTGGTATTACAGCATAGTAAATAGTGGCTTCATCATACTGTGCCATTGTCAGTGGTGGGAAGTAAAGTAAGTATTTCTACTCAGGTATTGTACTTCAGTACATTTTTGAATAATTTCACTTCATACTCCACTACTTTTCAAAAAGAAATGTAGTAATGTAGTCCATTGGAGCACTTAAGTAAAAGATCTGAGTACTTATCCACCACTGGCTATGGTACCACTATAGTGAATAATAGTTCCTGTAGGAACTTGCATCTCCAGTAGGTTATATATTTGCATAACATCCTTGCATAGACTCATTATAGTTCTTTTTGTTGGGTTGAGTCCTTGTCTGCTCCTCGTTTGTCCTTCATGGCCTTTCCTCACATGTGCCTCTTCATGTGCAGGGCGAGGTGGTCAGAGCGGGAGAACGCACGTTCACACAGGTGACACTGGAACGGCCGGTGTCCGGTATGCTTCCGGAAGTGACGCGTGAGCTCATCGGATCGAGCGAACTTCCAGCCGCAGCCCTCCCAGCTGCAGTGGTATGGTTTCTCTCCTATAAACACAAAACATAAAGAACAACTGTGAATGACGTTATACTATCGCGCAGGTAGTGACTCAGTGTCTGGACATATACAGCCTGAAGCCTCCGTAACATTAAACACGCGGATTTACCTGTGTGCGTCCTCAGGTGCGCCTTAAGGTGGGAGCTCTTGGTGTAGGTCTTTCCACAGCCGGTGAAAGTGCATGTGTGTGTTGCAGTCCGTTTCCTCGGCCAGGACCGGCGACCCCTCTTCGTCTTGGTGTCTATCATTTCCAGCGGGGAGGACGGCGGGGTGAGCAGAACCCGCTGGCCGACGGCTGGCTGCTGCTGCTGCATACTCATAGCTGCGTCTTCTGCGAACATGCTGGGGAACTGGTGGTGGTGGTGCGCCCCGGTAAAAGGGAGCTGCATTCCGGTGTGGAGGTGAGGGAATCCCCCGGGCGCGCTGCGGTGGCTGGGGTGGAAGCTCTGTGGGAATGTCAGCGATGTGGAGTTACACACCTGGGGCTGGTGGCACTCGGAGCTCATCAGGTCGGCAGGGCTGAGCGGCGGCGTCATGCTGCCGACCACGGCTTGCGGAGAGTTGGCTAGCCGTGGCTGCTGCTCGTATGACATCATGCAGGAGACGTTTCCCTCGTGCTTGATTTTGGTGCAGCTCTGAGGCACCAGACCCATGACAGGTCCGTACGTGTCCATGGAGGGGGGCTCCACTTTAATACTCGGATGCTCGGGGAATAAATCCTGGGTTGTCTGGAAAGGCGTTGAGCTGATCAGGAATCTGCCCTGGATGCTAGAGCTATTCCCGGGGAGGAAGCTGGAATCTACATCGGAGCGAAGGAGCTCCGCCATCAGGCTGTTGTAAGGCGGAGGAGGGCAGTTCACATCTGGGACAGATGTGTAATTGGCCGGCTGCTGCGTGATCCCGGCGTGTTGCTGCGGCTGTTGCTGTTGGTGATACACCGGCGCTCCGGGCTCCTGGAGCCGATAGGACTCTACCCCCGCCCCTGTGGCTGGAGCACTGTCGGAGGCGGCGGTGTTTGCGAGAATAAACTCCAGATCCAAGAATTTATCTAGTTCCTCCTCGTCTTTTCTGCCCAGGCAGCTGCTGTCCATGTTGTGCACAACGCTGCTCATGTCGCCCTTCCACCTCTGGAGCGAGGATGAGGAGCAAAAATTAGTTTGTTTTCTAACTTTGAATTTTTTTCACATATATAATAAGACAAATTCACCAAGACAAAACTGCTCAAAAACTGCAAAAAATGTTCACCGACAGAGTCTTTAACAGTCTAAAAACACAATTTAATGGTTGTGGTGCATGGAAACAAAGCAAAATTCCAAAATATTAAAGATCAGCAGCAGTATTGTGTGTTTAGATATGACAAATACCATCAAACAAGTGCACGAAGGCGAACACAACAAGTGTAAATATACAAACAGCACAACTTACATCTTCCCAGCATTTCTCCTTCTGGTTGGCAAATGTTGATATTGATGGTAAAATGGTCCCGCTCAAGGCCATTTCCACGCGTTATTATAAAAAGTAGAAAAAAATCCTTTAATACTGGAAGGAGACACTTTCTCTGTTTAAAAGAAATCACCAGAGTCCGCTGGCTCAGTCTCAAGGAAAAGCTACAGAGCGCGTCTGCTGTCCGACAAGCTGTTGCTCCTCACTCATGTGCAGCTGTATGTGTGGAAGGAGCTGCTTTTCTTATAAATATTGTTCGCTGCACAAATCAGACCAATGCGAAGCCGGGGGAAGGAAACGCGTCCAGGATGAGGACGCTGCGCACCGACCAACCCCCTAAATTTAGCTTCGGTATAAAAGTCCGAGTGCTCCTGGACTCAGAGACACAGCGCTGGTGAGAGAGTCAGAGTACGACTGGTGCGGAATGCTCTCGCTGCTCCGCTGCGGGCAGCTACTTAACCTACTGAGAGAAGAGGAAAACCCGCCCCTCAGTCAAACTTCTACAAAAACTGGCAGGACAGAGAGAGAGAGAGACCGCCCCTAGACCAGCTCCACTAAAATACATAATAAGCAATTGTTGAAAAAAGAGCAGTGAAAACTGTACTACAAAAGCAGGCAGGCTCTCCACTAAATGGAAGAGAGGCGCTGCAGGTGCCAAGCGTATTACGCATATGGGTACGCGCACACAAGAATAAAGAATAAAGCTTTTGTCTGGACCATTATTGTGTTGAAAAACTGTGTGCGTGTGTGTGTTGACTGTGCAGCTGGGTGCTAAGACATTTCTGTAACTGTCTCTGTAACTCTCTGATCACGATCAGCTGGATGTTTCTTCACACAGGCGCAGGATGCACTTTCCGCTGCAGGCTTCAGCCACCAGGCGCCAGCGGCACCACGGCTTTTCGCCTTGTACTTGACAACACTGAAGCCTCCTTCAGGTGATAATAAGGCGGCTCTCCTGTATTCACATTCTCTCACATCAACCCCCGCCCTCCATTCACATGTTAGCCTGTCATCTACCAACATGACGGTGGGGAGTTTATCATAGTAATTCAGGGATTATGTTCCTCAGTGCAGTGGTGGCAGAATTATTCACATTATTGACTGAAGTAAAAGTTGATAACATCATGCAAAAACTTCTTTCTGTAATGAAGTATCACAAGATGCAGTACAGTTTAGTAAAAGTGCATCTAGTAGTGGAGATAATTTGAAGTTTGTTAGACACTTGTGCACTGTTCACTTACTTAAAACAATAGATGAATTAGTATTTTATATCATATACATTAAAAATGTAACTTTATATACAATTTAACGCATAACTGCACACCTATCAATTGTGGTGGAGAAGTATAAAATGAAGTCTCCAGTTATAGGTCCTGCAGCCTAAATAACTATATAGGTCGTTTGTCCCAGCTTTCTTTTTCATGAAACAGAGAAATATTACTGTCAAAACAAAGTGTGACATACAGGTATTTCTTGTGTGTAAACAGTATTTCTAAACCCTTTATTGAGCTACGAGGACAAATATTTCTACTAGGAATCAACACTACCTGTCTGTCTGTGCTGCACTTTGTCATTGGTTAATTGTGACAGACAGTTGGCAGCAGACCCAGAGACAGAACAGGGAAGTGTTCTATAACATACTGTTCTTTTACAGTGCTTTGCCCTCTCTTGACACACATCTCAAGTGCTAATTAAAGGCCTTAGATAGTTTGATAGTCACCCAATGTTTTCAAAGGCCTGGCAGCATTTGGTGATTTGGTGGCATTCCACTGTGGTTTATCACAGTGACTGCACCACACGTTATGAAACATGTGATCTGCAGCACGTACCAACCAGTTAACTGTGCAGTGCAAGTCTCTGTACACACCTTTATTTTTTTACAACGCTGTGCTTCCTTGGTAGAATTTTGGGACAATGTCGGGACAGTTTAGCATTGCAGTTCACATTGAGGTAGGAGACACATTTGACTGAGGCTGACTACCTGTTAGCTCTCATCACACCAGCAAAAAGAGAAGGCTGTGAAATATCTGTGGAATACGGTGACCTAACTACCTTAGGCTGACAGAGTCACTTAGCTATGTTGTTCTCCAGGATGATACAGCACTTGTGTGTGAGAGAGTGTGACAGACAGTTGCATTAATCAGTGTGATTGTTTGACTGGATGTACTGAATGTGAGACTCCTTGTTCTGTGGGTTTCACATCCAAATTCAAGTGATAACATGCAGCAAGACCAGTGACAGAGACGGAGGTTAATGTATCAGTGTCCCTGTTAAGTAACATTAGTGACAGCTGAGGCCACAGAGTTAGTCATGATCTCGCAGCTGAAGGTGAATCCCACATCACTTTTTGACCCAGTGATACATTGGTTCTTACCACAACATGCAGCAGTACAGTCAAACATTTCAGTAACAGCCATCAGTGGGCTGACACCACTGTCATAGGTTCTCAGAACTCTCCAACGCTTCAGAAAATCCATGTTTTGTCTTACTCTGAGTCATATGGACGGATTAAACAGTGGATAGTGATGACTCCAGAGTGTGTGAGTGAGTGTGGGTGTTTGAACACACAGTAAACCTGACATACGTGGTGGCCTCAAGTCGACATGAACCATACTTAGAATAGACACAATGGGAGCAGGTAAAAATTGTAATTTCCCTTTAATGGATCAGATGCACCCTGTGTTAACTCACTAACAGAACATACAAGCAGTTCCGTTCATCACGGTCAGCTCTGCATCTGCTGTCATGTTGACAATGACAATGTGCTTTGATGATTGTTCACCAGATGAGAAGCAGCAGATTTCTGAGTGTTTGTCTTCTTTCTCTGTTTCCTCTGCTGGGTCATGTCATGTCCACTTTCATCTCCATCTTGTCACTGTTGCCTTCTGCTTCTCCAAACACACTGATTCATGGCTCAGTAATGTGCCATGTGTGCTGGGTGTCACCTACGAACATGCTGATGGTTCTGTATGTTTAAGTGAATACATATTAAACACATGGTCTCCTCACACAGCAGGACCACACTGTTTCTCCTGTCACTGCAGTCACTTTCTCACACTGCATCTAATTCTTTAATTGACACAATTGACACACTGTTTGTTGTTTGTCTTCTCTCAGCCAGCAATGAAAGCATTAGATTTAAATGATAATGTAAGCATGTGTGTGAGTTTTGGCCTGACACACACACACACACACACACACACACACACACACACACACACACACACACACACACATTTGTTGGAGCAGTGTATGTTTTCCATGTGGAAGTGAGTCCTGGCTGCCTGGATGTTTCTCTGTGCGAGCCTCAGAGATTCTTACAAGTACTCATCTTGCTCTGTATCATGGTTTAGACTGAGATTTTCATCATGGGCTGTAAACACATGATGTTTAGAGAAGTCCAGGTTCCTGCTACACAAAGGCTGCCAGACGAAAACTCTTTGGGATCTGAACACACTCAGTGGATGGAACTAATACCTTTGTAATGTCAGCAGGTGCATCGAGTGACAGATCTGCTCTCTGACTGTTCCCACCAATAACCAGGATCAGGGCTTTAACAAAAGTGTTTGATATAACTGCATATTGTCATGCTTGATACAAAGATAATACGAACAGCATAAAGCAGGTGTGTGTTGCTTTCGTGGCAGCTTCTCCAAACACAAAGCTGATGACACTGATGCTGAAACTCTGTATCAGTTTATTACAGCTTGGGGCTTGTTTTTATAGTTTTGTCCATCGTTCCATGTAACACAGGATGTAAAAGCCTCAACAGCTTCTCTCTCAGGCTTGATTTGTTTTATTCTTCACACAACCACTTCTGTCACTTTTCCTATGAATGAACAATTCAATTCAATTCAATTCAATTCAACTTTATTTATATAGCGCCAAATCAAAACACAAGTCTTCTCAAGGCACTTTACAGTGTAAGGTTTAAGACCTTACAGAATATATAAATATATACAGAATATTGTAGAAAACCCAACAGTCCCACTTGAGCAGCACTAGGCAACAGTGGAGAGGAAA
>JAUMHL010000021.1:572915-583249 GCA_032362345.1 Sandelia bainsii | reverse complement strand
GAACCAGGCTCAGGGTGGGCGGTCATCTGCCTCGACCGGTTGGGGTGAGTGGACAGAGGAGAGAAAAAAGAACAACAAGGACTAGCAGACTGGGCAGGTCGGCCGGACCAGCAACCACAGCTCCAAGGTCAAGGATACCTGCAGAAAGATACAGAGAGAGAGAGAGAGAGAGGATGAAGCAGCATGAACGACTTTGAGGACAAGTGTGCAACGTTTTCCTGGTGGTTCCTCGCGTTGAGACTACAAAGACGCATCAAAGGCACAGAGGGGCCACTGCTCTCTTTTCACAGCTTTGGATCTACTCCGGCTAATAATGTTACTGACTTCCAAACGTTTGACTATGCTTGTGTTTCTTGTCTGTTTCAAGTCTGTTTCTTCTGTAGTTACGTCACCATGTTCCTGAATCTCATTGACAATAGTTATACAATCAATTCATTGTTCAAGTTATTTTTAAAGCATGAGGTCAGATCAGTTCATTCTCTTGCTGCATATATTCTTGGTGTCTTAATTGGACAAAACAAGACATCTGTAAATTACAATACAATAATTATTAATATTAGTGAAAAATAAGACAATGTAGTAATTCATTAGAACCATATGTATGCTTGTGAATGTATTATTACACATGAGCAAACAGGCTGAAAGCTGTGTTTCTCAGTTGAAGAACCACAGTGTCTTTAAGCTCAGCTAAAACACCTTAAAAACACACGGCTTCATGACTGCACACACAACAGTGTAAGCATCTAATATCAGTGTGCAATCAATTTAGCCTGACTTACAGTGTGACGAAGAAAAGTATCAGTTGTCAAAGGCTTATCGGGCTGATGTGTTTCTGCTACGAGACTTGGTTTCTTATTGGAAACAGACGGGCTTTCTCCCTCTGCTTTAGTTATTGCAGCCTGTTTGGGGATAAAGCAGCTCTCTTCAGCACACATACTTTATGTCTTTGTTAAACTTCTTGGAAACACCTGCTTTGACTTCTCTACTTTCCTCTGCATGGCAGGAAAGCTGTGCTGTTCTGTGTGTGTGTGTTGTATGTGTATTTGAGGGGGAGAGGGGAGGCAAGTTTCTGGTCGTGGCCGAGCGGTGTGGAGCACAGAGTGAGAGTCTGAGACAGAGAGTGGGCTCCTGCCTCAGCTTATATAGGCAGGTTATTTTTAAACCCACACCCCCTTCCTTTTTCCTTATTACTGCACTTCCTCTCTCGCGCTCGCTCAGGAAGCCCACTTGGCTGAGTTTCCTGCCGGCACACTGTGCTGACTGGAAGGGATTGAGGGAGCGATAGCGCTGAGAGAACCAGGCACTGGCGGTATTACACACTCAAAGAAAGTGCAAAGACCCGGACCCCTTCAAGCCATTGCTAGTTCCTTGTATACCTCAGAAAAGGAGGGAAGGAGAGGAAGAGAGACAAGCAAACACAGAGAGAAGGACAGAGAAAGCAACAAGGGAAACACAAAGACACAGACACAGGTCAAGTCTGAGAGGAGACGAGACAGATGTGAAGCTGTGATATCAATGAAACAATGACCTGTTACTTTGAACTGTAGACTGTGGACCAAGCTGCTGACATCCTTTCAACTGTTTAAACCATAAAAATCACAATATACCAAAAGAACTTAACAGCACACTGATAATAATCTATGTTGCACTGAGGGACTTGTTCCTTCATTACCACACACACACACACACACACACACACTGTAGTTTATTTTGACTCAGTCCCACACACACGGTCATGCTGCTTCATAAAGACCAATCCCTGAAAAAAAATGCACTATTGCCTCCTTTTTATAAATTGTTGCATATATCTTTGACCCCCTGTTAAGTGCCTACTATATGGTGAAGCACTGCGTTTGGGCTTTTATGAAGCCTGAGCATTACTTTTAGATTTTGGCACTGAAAACAAAAACAACTGAAAAGGAACATTGGTACTGAAACACTATACTGAAAAAAAAAATGTTTTGGCACCGAGCAAAGTAAGAAAATAAAACACACAAAGAAATGAACACAACACACTTCAGACTGTGCACTGACAACATTTTTTCTCATTTTCTGTATTAAATGAGTACCAGAGATGTTGGCTTAAGGTGAATTTAAAGGGCTCCAGATTCAGTCCCATACAGTGATTCATTCAATAGATCATTTACATCATTTTTCATAATGTGAAACTGCCACTAAGTTAAAGAACACTCTTATCCATGTGACATGACATACACTACTACCTTTTTGAAAACACGTGCCTCACATTTTTATTACTGAAAACTGGTCCAGGGGAGGGAGTCCATTTTAAAGGGACCATAGATGTACGTTCCTTCACTGCAGTGTGATGGTTGTAAATATTAAGCATCACCAAAATGTGAGCTAAGCATATGTAGAAGAAATACACACACAAAAACTAACTATCTTACTATGTCCATACTGTTGCAAGAGTTTCCCTAAGGTCCCCTAGACTTTCTCTGGACCCTCCCAAAAAAGTTCTCAACAGTCATACAACCGTCATCAGTCCGTAAACACGTCTCCACTTCTGTGCACAGTACACAGTCATGCCCAGCAGCTCAGGTTAGCACTGAAGTTTTTGCACCACTCAGGACTAGCTGCACTTTAAGGGTTTACTGCAATTCCAGTGGTTGATATGTTGTGCAAAAAATATTTTTACGGATGTGGAGAAAAATTCAACTGCTTTCTGGGTTTCTTTAATAATGCACATTATTGTTGAAAAGCAAACTGTAATCAATATGGATGAGTACTTAATGAGGAAATGGAGAAAGAGTCAGTGGTAACTTCATTATAGAGTCAACACTTACAGCATATTAACTGTTTTACAGTAAATGTACCATATGTCATTTCACATCATTCTTTGAGACGTTCAGCTGCAGACTTTGCCTGCTGGGGTCACTAGCACCTCTGGGGTCTTTAAACTTTACAGCCACATGTTGGACTTTTCAACCCCAGTGTGTCAGCTGCATGTATGTCTATTTCCTTTGTGGCAACATTACAAGTGCAGCCACCCTGCATCATAAAGCAACAGTCATTCCACGTATATACTCAATTATTTCATTATGTATACTGTTGCATCCCATTGCATCATGTCGACTGAATCACATCAACATCGTGCTGGAATAACACAATTTGTTATGACATACTGACATGTTTTCACATATGTATTACGCCATGCTACGCTAAGATGATGACAATATGCTCATTAGGGAGGATTAGAACTCTTTATGTGAGCTGAATGTCAAGTGATGTGTGAGAGCAAAATCCACAGTTGAACTGGGAATGGAGGAGAAAACAGAAATCAGAGGAACTCTGGTAGGAAAAGGAGGGGGAGGATTCCATGCATAGCTGTGGGCCGAGTTGGACTGAACTGCACTTCTGTTACAGTGGAGAGCTGGAAGCATACAGGGAATCTGGAGACTACAGTAGTTAAGGTAGAAACATGCAGTTCTCTCCAAAACTATTGGAACAGTAAGGCTAACTCATTACTGAAGACGTTTGAGTTTATGATTTTTTGTGAGAAAAGTATTGATGAAACAAAGTAAATTAAATTAAATCAAACTTAATATTTGGTTTGATGCATAACTGCATCAAGCTCGTGACTCACTGACATCACCAAATTGTTGGTCTCTTCTTTTGATTTGTTTCTTCAGGCTTGTGCTGCAGCCTCCTGCAGTTGTTGTTTGTTTTATGGGGCTTCTCCTTTCAGTCTCTTCTTTAGCAGGTGAAATGTATGTGATGATTGACTTGGACAGTCTAAAACCTTCCACTTTTCCCTCTTTCTTAAGTTGTTAGTTTTGGATAATCTCCTTTCTACATGATAACGCACCTCCCAGTTAGTTTTAATGCATTTCTCTGTAAATTAACAGACTAAATATCTTTCTTTGAAGTCATCCTGCTGCTGCAGTACCATCATGAGTTTTACTCATGATTGTTCCAGAAGCAGCCATGCAGTCCAAGCAGTGATACTACCTCCATCATGCTTCACAGATGACTTTGTGTGGTTTGGATCATGAACAAATCCTTTCTTCTTCCACACTTTGGCCTTTCCACATAATTTTCTTCAGGACATTCCAAATGATTGTATTGGTTAAGCCAAATGCTTCTGATTGATTTCCTCTTTTCTTAGATTTTCTCCCATTGTTTGATCTTGAATCCAAATGTCTTCAATGTACAACAAACACAAATGAATTAGCCCTGCAGACAAAGTGTAGTTTAAAACAATCTGATCCTTGTAGACAACATATTAATACTAAAGCTTTCTGTATAAAACGGATTTCTGAAAATATATCGGTCAGTCCCAGCAGGTTCTGATGCTTAATTTGTTACAGCATCTTGTGCACTTGTGAATGTGAACACTATTGTCATCACGAAACACTTCACTTCACTCAAAGTCCTCCTTTACACAAAGAGCAAATAGAGCTTGTTTGGTGGGAAGCTGGTGAGGGATGTCTGCTGATTCCAAGCACATCTGAGGATACGCAAGGCTGTCTACAGTCATCTGGCTTAACAGCCTTTTTCTATCATTCCCTTTTTCTCTAGAACAACCTCCTTGCTGACTTCCGACAGTCTGATTGTGCAGAGGCTTTTGAATCCAAACTTAAAACTCATTTCTATTCCCTAACTTTCAATTAGTAGCTTAGTAGCAGATTATTCTGGGCTGGTATCTGTTATCAGTCCTTGGCTGGTGGGTTGGTTTCAATCTCAGTGAATCTATCAAACTTAGTCAGTACAGTGTAGTCCATGTAGGGTGATGTGATAATTGTAATTTTCTGAAAACCACTGGATCTGTCTAACTGTCCATGAGTGGATCAGGACCTTTGTCTCCCAGGTGCCTCAGCTTCTTCTTGTCTCTCTCCTGTTTCTCTTTCCCATTGCTGGAGGTTGTGTAGCTCTGGTACTGTCTGTTGGCATCACACAGAAGTTTCTCACTTTGCTCATAATCTATACTTTTGTCATCTCGATTGTACATAATTGTATATCTTCTTTGATTTTGGTTTTCGTCTGCATTCACAACATCTATGTGATGTGCACAAGGCTGCACTTTACCTCATTCCCCTCCTCATTTCAAGTACTCCATTGAAATTCCACATCATTTCATATCTGTCAGTGTAAATAGTTTATGCTCTCTTGTGACTTTCTCAAACTCTGATCACAATGTCCTGCTGCTTTTTTATATGTTTGTTTACTATTTGTTCTGATTTATTCTTTATTCTATTCTTATATGTACATTTGGGAATTTAACACTGAAACACATTCTGTGTATGCTGGCAAACGTATAAAACAGATTCTGATTCTGATCTATTGCACAGCTGTCTGTTCTGGTAGAGGGATCCCTCTGTTTCTCTTCATGAGGTTTCTTCCATTTTTTCCCATTAAAGGTTTTTTTGTGTTTTTTTCTTCATGCTGTTTGAGGTTCTAAGAATAGAGGGTGTCACTGTTGAACAGACTGTAAGGCCCCTTGAGGCAGATTTTTGATTTTGGCCCATATAAATAAAGTTTGATTTTATTTGCTATTTCCCATTCTCCTGGCTTAGACTTGCCTGTGGAGACACAACCTGTCATGCTATAGTATGTGTCTGAATTTTGCCTCGTTTTTCTCTCAAAAATCTCTGCTGTCTGTGAGACCATTGTCACTGGCCTCCTTCATGGCACCTACCCACCCAATGGCTGCCCCTGAGACCTCACCTATTCCTATAAATGTTGGAAGCAGTTAGAGCAGGCAGACCAGGCTTTTTGGGAATGTAGAAATTGGTAGCCTCTGCACCCATCCTCACCGTTCCTGATCCCAGTCATTACTTTAGGGTTAAGGTCGGAGCCTCCGACTTGGGGGTGGTCCTCTCTCAACTTTGAGGGAATGTCCTCTCACACTGATTACCCTGCTCCTAGCACACGTCCCCCAGGCATGATCTTTCCTTAAGCTTGACCAAATCACTTTTGCTACTCACATGTAACCATGAATATATATATATATATATATATATATATATATATATATATATATATATATGAATAAGAACAAATAAATATTCTTCTTTAAGGATATTTTTCGGTGTGTCTATCTAATGGGTACATGTTTGTAAAGCTTGTGAATGTTAAGCAAGCCTGACATGAATAGTATGTTGAAATGACCAATGTCTGTTTCTGCATGACACAAAGTGGAAGAAACTGAACCAAGCTTTGATCAAAAAAGGGCAGGTGAACTATTTTGATATATTTCCTTTATGGAGAGAAGCTCAGTGGGATTCATGTGGATGGAAATTGCGACTTGAATGGATGTGTGCCTGTAAATAAACCATCAAAACCTGCTTGGACAATCAGAACCTATTTATTTATCAAAACATAACTTGCACACTCTGTAAGATATTTTGTATTTTAGTGTTTTTGGCTCCCACCCGTCATTAAAATATCACAAAATATTAAAGGCAAGTATTTTGAAATCTTTGGCATTGGACATAACCTGTTGCTGCTTTTGCCTGGTGTCTGGCTTTGTTGAGCTTTATCACTTCGAAGGGTGTTAATCTTGGTGCCACGAGAAGATTTTTCAAAGCTGCCATATTTGTGAACGCTGAGTCCTCAACATTTTTATTAGCAATGCCAAACCTCCCTTATGTGTTAAACTGTGTCATAAAAATACATTTGGTAGCAGTCTGATATCTGGAATGTCATTAAATGTTGAGGGTTTATGAAAGGATGAATCAAACATTTTAGTTTGGCTGTAATTTACAGTATGTTTCACATATTCAGTGAAATGAAACCAGACAGTTTGTTTAACTAGTTTATTAGTTAAGTAAAGCTACATAAAACCCACATAGGTTTGTGACTCAAATATCATCAATCCTTCCTGTATCTGTTTTAAAGTGCTCTTGATAAAGACTCAGTAGCTAACAGCACAACACAGCAGTGTTCTGTTTGGTTCTCTTCTATTATTGGTTTTATTAGTTTTCAGATGTGTAGAAATGAGAAAAGAAGTGGGAAACAAAGTAGCTTGCAGTGATCCAAGGCAACACTTCACCTGCCCTGAAAACCCAATAACTATCATTATTGGTTGCTTCTTGAAGTCTGACGTCATTTTTGTAAGAAATTACACAAACACCTCTTGTAGCAGTTGGTGGCCACGCTGAAGTTTTTTTTAACAATATTATCCCATTAAAAGAGAGTTTTTATGAGGGAATTAAGCAAAGTGCTCAGGGCAGCAAAGAGCTGTGAGGTCACTGCTACCCAGCTAGTGGATAAGTGGTTTGTGCAGGAGTTTGCGTAAGCAGCAGAGGAGCTATTGGCTCTCAACAGTGAAGTTTTAACAATCTGGATACTGTTTCAGTCAGATCTGTACTGTATATTTATGTACATGTTTGTGTGTGTGTGTGCATGCATATATGTATATGTTCACCAAGGCTGCACTACCAGCTAGAGAAAGTAGACAACTGCTCCAGAGCTGAATGATGAGTAGAAGGAACTCAAACTACAAACAAGTCCAGTAAAATGTGTATTTGTGTGTGTGTGTGTGTGTGTGTGTGTGTGCGTGTGTGAATGTGAATATGTGTATATTGTATGTGTTGACTGGCAGAATTTAAGGGCTGCATGTGGATCCTGTTGGCTTGGTTATACACCAGAGAGAAAAAAGTAATTTATTAGCTGTTAACACTCCCCCAGTAACACCACACACCCACATGCACAAAATATGTTTTCATCCTTCAGCTAAAGGTGAAGAGTAACAACTTTCTCCTGGCTTCATAATAACCAACCTAATTTTTACTTGTCTCTTGTTTTCTAGTTACCTAGAGTCAATAGGGCTAAAATAGGGCTGCATCATACTGTGGATGAATAAACACTACAACATGGCTGTCTGTGCGTGTTATGTGTGTATTTTTTCACATCACATTTTTGAGTGTCTCCTAACAACCCAGATTACACATCACAGTACACCCTTCCACAATTTCTCTGATGAGTTACTATGTGATAAAAAGCTACTCAAGTAGAAATCTCAGTGATTCTAGTGTGAATTAGGTTGAGTTGGATCAGTTAGACAGAACACTGATACAGTAAACAGCATGGTTAGAGCAAAAAACCAATAACAGAGCCCTGTGGTGCTCCATATTTCACATCACATAAAATATTTAAGTACTATTATTATGAGAATTACATACATTAATAAGTGTAATGTCAGTGGAGTGACAGGTCCTGGAAGGACAATAAAAAGAGTTACACTTACAGTAGCCATATGTAGACTAAAAGTTGCTGAGACACAAATCTTTGTTGAACTTACGGAAAGAATGGAAGGTTAGAGGCATGTTGATAATTATTACAGGACTCTGGATCAAGGTGCAGTATCTTAAGTAAAGGCTGCAGGTTGAGAAGGCCACAGAAAGTCAGTTATCAACAAAGCCAAATACACAACACTGATGAGCCAGCCAGTTCAGTGAAGCAAGCCTGCTGTACATCTCATCCTTACCGGAGAAAGGGTAAGTCTTTGACCTCTTACCCATATGGGTAAGCCTTAAAACTAGGTGTGGGTCATTATAGCTGCTGAGAATTTGGGTAAGTGTCACTCTCCTAAAAATAACAAGAAGAAGTAGATGGCAGGTAGATGTGTGTTTCTGTGAACATTTCATGTCCTTGTAAGATAGTTTTCAGCAACACAAGAACATTCAAGTTACAGTGTGATGCTGAGGTTAGTGCTGCTAGTCTATTGTACTGTATGTGGTAAAACACCACACACAAAGACACAAGAGCTGCTTCTGCTGCTCACTGAAGAATCCTGAGAACTACAGTACAGGCAGTACACACACACACACACACGAAATATACATGTATACACACAGTTTTAATTGTACCAGAAGTACCTGGAGAGTTGGAGAGCAGGAGGGCAGAGTGTCCAGGGGCTGTTAGAAAAGGAGATTACAAGGCTGAGTTGAAATTTTCTGGAGCTGAACCTCAGTTGGAAGAATTTGGATAAACTCTAACATCCTAGACAATCTCTCTCTCTCACTCCTTCTCTCCCAACCGTTCTTTCCTTCT
This sequence comes from Sandelia bainsii, assembly GCA_032362345.1. Taxonomy (NCBI): domain Eukaryota; kingdom Metazoa; phylum Chordata; class Actinopteri; order Anabantiformes; family Anabantidae; genus Sandelia; species Sandelia bainsii. Next base: position 574,234 of record JAUMHL010000021.1, on the reverse strand, counting down.
CTCTCTCTGAAGAAGCCAAAGCCACAGGATTGCTGTTTGAATGGCCTGCCAGAAACCAAGTCTCCCATTTGATTGAGGTACAGGAATTGCAGAGTGAATGCTTACAATGTAGGACTGACTTTTTAAAAAGGGAGAAAAAGACTAGAAAAAAGAAAGGAAAAGAAGACAAGTGAGGGAGAGAGAATGGGGAATCAGAGACAGAACGAGGAGCTATCAGACAGACACAGCTCAAGGCAGAGACAGACAGAGATTGCTAGACCCACAGGATTTTCATGTGCAACTCTTAACCACAAACTCAGTCACACTCTAGCATTAAACTGTGCCAGCTGTCCAAATAGTCTGTCCTGGCTGCAGAACAGGTTCTCCACTGTACTCCCACTTTGAACTCCCTGTTGTACCAACACTGCCCTTGCTGCTCTCTGGCATTTTCAGACCGAGAATACCAAGGTTCTCCAACCACAAATTACTGAATCATTCCTGTGTTGGATTCTTCTTCCCAGGCCTTTTAGAGGGTCATTGGTGCCATCATTTATGACTTTACTAATTTGCATATTTTTCTTTAAGAGGAAGGAGGGAAAGCAACCAAGGCAACTTCACTGAATCACAACCCCAAATGAACCATGTTCCTGGTAAAAAGAGCACAGACAATGACAGACAATCAGAATCAGAGTCAGATTTATAGGCCATGTATGCACATCTGCATACAAGGGATTTGTCAGAGTAAGTAAAAAAAGAAAAGAAAAATCTAATATCACAAAAATACAAACAATATACTAACAATTGTCTTAATATACAGATTAGGTGGATGAATTGTACAGATTTTGCAGTTAATGTGATCAGATATACAAACTGTGTGTTCAGATATATTAATAATTATAATCAATACTTTCATTAATCCCCTTGGGGGAAGACATCCTCTTATGGTCTCCTTCTTACAGAAATAAAAGCAAATGAAATCCAACACTGCCCCCTTAACCTTCTCTTATAATTCTGATATGAGGGTCTTATGTTGTCAGATTAATTACAAGATTTATCCATCCATTGGCTATACCTAGTTATCTTTCACAGGAACCCAGAAGGCTTGAGATGATCCCTGCTGACCCTGGGTGAGACATTCAGGGTACACCAAGACAGGTCACCAGTCTATCACACCTATGGTTACATGCTTTTCTTTTAATTATAAGATGTGAATATCATAATTACCAGACAAGGCATCCAAATGTGTTTACTTTGGTGAATGCAATGTGCTTATGTAGCTTTCGTCTTTCACCATCTGCATTTATTTTTCCATAATAAGGGACAGATTATATATCTTTGTA
>JAUMHL010000021.1:556913-569739 GCA_032362345.1 Sandelia bainsii | reverse complement strand
TACAAAGATATATAATCTGTCCCTTATTATGGAAAAATAAATGCAGATGGTGAAAGACGAAAGCTACATAAGCACATCATGACAAACATGGTCATTCCTATGTGTGTCCAAACTTTTGACTGGTAGTGTGTGTGTGTGGTGTGTTGCTTGCTAAGAAGAGCAGCAGAGGTTTGGCTGGTTTGTTTGGTGGCATGTCAACATGAGGTCAGCAGTGTTTGGCTCAGTTTGGTTGTATGTGGCTCAGGCAGGATGACAGTTAACTTAGCACAGGGTTAGCAGTTTAGTTAGGTAACCTGAGTGGATGCTTTGTTGAGTGCTGAGTTGACAACGCTGAGAGTGACTGCTTGGGTGTTACTTGGTGGCTGGTGATGTTAAAATTTAACATACAGTTGTATGGAGGGTTGTGTTGAGCATGTGGGTGCTGATAAAGAGATGTATGGCCTGTAATGCTGGAACAACGTGTTCAGTCATCTTGGTGCTGAGCAGGTCATGGCATTCACACTGCCACTGGTAACTGCCACACATTCAGTGGTTCACTGATGTGTGATCTTGCAGTAGAACATCAAGTTTGTCAGATTACAGAGTTTTATGAAACTTTAAAAAAAAAATGGATTGTGGTCTGGTTTAATAGAGAGAAAAATGTTGCTTTACATAGGACATGTTTATTAATCTTTTATTAAAACCACAATCTTTTAACCTTAACCAAAGTGCTTTTCTTGCCTAAACTCAACCACATATCTGAGTTGAACTTGGGTCTGTGGTGTGGCAGCCCTGTGCACTGTATACCCGCCATCCACACCAACCACCTCCTGCTGTTGGTTGACTCACTTTCTACTAATAAATGTAGTGCTTCATACACTCAAAGAAGATATTACGTCAGAACATAATGCATCCAATAACACATTCCCAACAAAAATGTAATCATTTGCAGTATAGAAATGTAGTTTTTAGGAGACAGGGCTGGATATCTCATTGCTTTTCTGAGTACTGCTCCTTATATGTACTTAGAGGACCATAGTAGCAGCAGTGGTGTTTTTGTCACTGGCTTGTAATAATGTTTTGGAAGTTGGATAGATAGATCATCAAAGTTGTCAAAAATGTCACATTGCATATCACTAAAATGTGTTGAGGCAATCTTGTTGTTATTGTTTCCGTGGTGGGAGAAGCTTTCTGACCACACAAGACCAGTTCAGCTGAGCATTCTCAGTGCAGTTCAGCATGCTGAACTAAAGAAAGAAAGAACTGAAAGAAATACAGCACTGAGAACTCACAGACGTCCCTCTAACAGATATTTAAAGTGTAATTGAGTGTTTCATGGATCGGCTGAACTGTAACTCAAGGGCACAGGTTAGGAAACCTTCAATATAATAGTGGTTTGGGGGTGGGGTAGGGGGTGTTCCAGGGTGGTCTTTTCCTGTACAGTCCAAACACAGAATTGGTTAAGAACATACCAACTGCAGCTGGGTGGCTCCAGGGCTCACACACACTTGTAAGTGCACCACATACACACGGACATGCATGCATACATACACACACACACTTGTACACATCAGAACCTTTAGATACATGCAGTCAAAGGTCACAAGCAGCAAAGAACATATATTTAAACAGTATGAACTCTCTCACACACACACTCTCTCTCTCTCTCTCACACACACACACACACACACACACGTTTCTACAGCTATCTTTGTGAGGACATTTGTTAACATAATGCACTCCCTAGCCCCTTACTCTAATCTTCACCATCACAACTAAAAGTTTAGCCCCATCCCTTATCTTAACCTAACCTCAACCTAATTACAACATTAACATTAAAACCAAGTGTTAACCCTTATAAAGTCATTTGAAGCGGTTTGAAAAAATGGGGACTGTCCCCATTTTGGCAACATGTCTTCAGTGCCATGGTATAACACTCAACACACCCACACACTTACTCACTCACTCACACTCTTACACAATACAGTAATTGTATGTTTTTGGTTTTCTGCCGTGGAACATTTAGGCTGGCTGAGGGGCATAATGGTGGGTAGCAGGGCACCACTGGATGGTAAGTCACCAGACGCTGAAAAATACCAGTTGGGTCTGTCTTTGTTTGTCTAAGTTGGGACAAAAAAGAAAGCATGGATGGCTGTGATGCTTGTGTATCTTGGAGGCACCACATGATTGTGTCTTTGTCGCACAAGGTGGTTGTATATCTGTGTTTGTTTAATCTGCAAAGAAGTAAGAAAAGGAAGGTAAAGGAATGTTGTGGCGTTTGGTGCCTGTGTGTCTTGGAGGCTCCATGTAGCTGTCTATTTGTTTACACACTGAGATGTGTGTTTGTGGAGTCATGTGTTTTTATTCTGGGGTTTGTCATTATAGGGCTCAAGGTGCCATGATATCTGGAAAACTACTGGTTTATTTGACCAAACCTGGATGTAGACTCTTATACCTTTTCCATCCAAAAGTACATTTACAAAATAGATCAAATGCAAAAGTACTCAATGCTGCTGTAGAACAGATAAAATCACATCTCAGCTTGTCAAGAAAACCAACATACCTGTAGAAAAAAATATTGTAAACAAGACAGTAAGAATGAGCTTCTAATGGATTCTTTATTCTGCTGTGCCCCAACAAAACTTTTATATTGTTTTCTAACTTTCATTTACATGCTTCTATTTGGCCAAATTATACAATAAAAAGTTGGGTGTCATTACAGATAATGACTTAATTTTTATGAAGAAACTCTTTCATTCATCAAGGCTGATCTTTCCACCTTAGGTCTGTCAAATGACAGACCACATCTACTGATGCAGAAACTGATTAGTGCTTTAGTTTTCCTCTTGATGTTGGGTGATACTAGCCCTGGTTCTTAGGCTTTTGAGAATCAGTTTTAAAATTAGATACTGTAGTAGTTTACAGGGCTAAGAGCACCACTTGAATGCTGTTAATATGATCTATGTACTATGCTGATTGACTTATCAGAAAAATACACTGCAGAAAAAAATTAACTAGCTAGTCATGACACACACACCCACACACCCACACACACACACACACGGAGTAGTGAGGCTCCAGCAGCATTCTTATTTAAAGTGGTGGGTGTTCCTTGCACCACTCCATTAGGCTCCTCTCCTTTCATGAAGCCTGTAGACAAACTGTTTTACTGGTTGGTGGGTAAGCAGCAGCCTCCTTACTACAGAGAATAAAAACCTCAGCCTTATATTAACCCACTCATGACCAACTGTTTGTGATGCTTATGCACACACATCAAACAGAGTTCTGGACAGTCTTTTATTTGCCCACCATTACCATCGTCACCATCATTATTATTGGGTTCTTCTTTCTCCTGTCTGCAGCTAAAAGACCAAACCCACAACTCAGTGTCTGGATGCAAGAACAATATATTCTTGTAGCTGTGATATGACTAATACTAGTGATCTACTGTTGCTGACACACAGCAGTTATTTGATTAATACCATAGATTACTGTGGTTTTTGCAACGCTTAGTTTTGTTGTTGCGATATTGATATAGTACACAGCTTCTTCCATTACAAGATCTTTATGAGAACATTCATGTTTTCATTGCTGTGTTTCTTTTACAGGTGGTGCATTCGCATACAAAGACAATAATAACCCAAGTGGACATGAGCAGAAGCAAATTCCCTCTAGGTGGCAAAACAGAAGCGCATGTGTCTGCACTAGCTGAAAATGTTTTTTGTACATGAACCTCTGTTCTGAGATCCAGTTCTGCACATACACAGTCTGTGTGTAAATTGTTAGTTAGCTGCAGCTAATGTCTCTCCAGGAGGTGTGCTGGTGGTTCATAGTGAATAAACAGACTACAGAAACAATTCAGTGTGGAAGTTCACTTTAGGCATGAAATATATGAAAGGCAGTGGCTGAATGAGAGTTAGAATTGTAGACTAAAGTTTACTTGACTTTGAGATTTGACTTGAATTTCCTCCCAAAAGACTTTTTAAAACCAGCTATGGCGAAAGAGACACAACAACACTCTACAACAACGCTGTGTTGTAAAAAGAGCAGCACTTGGCAGTACAGGACTGACTTTTGACCATTCTGGCTTTCTGGGGCAAACATGAACTCACCTTGTGCCCCTAAAACTGCAATAGTAGCTACAACAAAAACATACCCATCTTTACCAATTCAATTCAATTCCACTTTATTTATATAGAGCTAAATCACAACATGAGTCATCTCAAGGCACTTTACAGTGTAAGGTTTAAGACCTTACACAGGAGACAGTGGAGAGGAAACAGACCACCAACAGACAGAGCAGGTGTCTGTTAATAAACAAGTGCTAAAATACCACATTTACATTCTTTTTCAATTAAATTCATTATTGAGTGAGAAAAACATCGTTTCACTCTATTGACTGTACTAATGAATCAGAAATTATGTTTGCATAATAATTCTTGCAAACTGTGAAAAGTAAGCTTGTAGCATAGTAGTTAATTGTGAAAAGTTGAAACATATAAAGTTCCTGAAATTTGGGCTGCAAACACAACAAAACAAAAAATGTAAATCAGCAGGATTTATGTAGGGTAATGACCTTAATATGCTGTATGTAAAACTACAGTTGTTTTGGATGATTCAGTGCCTCTTTAAGCTTAGTCCTGATGAATCAGGCCAATGCATATGATAAGTGCTGTTTTCTGTTCATGCTAAACTTCATGATAATGACCTATACTTATACATCTTTCAGGTTAAGTCTAGCATATACAGAAAACTGTGGCAAGTATTTGCTGGATTCACCGGAGTACACTTAAACTGGCACTAAAACAATAGCAAAAGTCAAGTTATGTCAAGTTCCTTCACGATCAAGCAGCAGTGCCTGCTGCGTCAGGAGAGGCAAAAGACTGTTGCAGTCAATTTTAGAGGAGAATTGATTTCACCATGGAAAATTACAGAAAACACCAACAGTTAAGCTGAACTACTTGTGCAGCATCATCTTAGTTTCTTCTTGCATCATTGTTTAAATGAGCACGTCTTCTCACAGCTTCAGAAACCCTTATCTCTAAATGATTACAAAAGCTCAGACTTCTTCTGCAAATTCTGCAGCACAGGATGTTTGCCTGCTGCCAGCATTTACTGCCAACAGAGGATGGTGAAAAGTAAAAAGTAAGGTTTTGGCTGACTCTGTTGGCTGTAATGTATTTATAATAATAATAATAATAATGAATACTTTATTGATCCCCTTGGGGAAATTGTTGTTTGGACAGCTGCTAGACCTGTGTCAGCACTACTACGGGGTTTCGGTGTCTTGTCCAAGGACACCTCGACATGTAGCTTGCTGGGACTGAGAATCGAACCGCTAACCCTTGGGTTGGAAGACGACTGCTCTACCCACTGAGCTATCATGCCACCCCAACAAAGTTAGCCCCTAACTTTCTAGTTCAGTATAATTGTCAATAACAAGTTAGCATCTTTTTAAATTATAAAATCAAATCAGAAAAAACATTTCTGATCTCCTCAAATAATATAAGCTCAGCAGGGCTCTGAGATGCTTATGAAGCAGTCAGCTGGTAAGTCAGAACCAAACACAGTGAAGCTGCTTTTAACTACTATGCTACACTAAGCTAGTTGAAACCAACTTTCTGATAATGTTAAATGTGCCCCAACTCTAGTCGCTTTCAAAGCTTGAAACCTCTTCTGTTTCCTTGTGTCTTTGATTAGTTAGTTTCTCTGCTGCACATGTATTTCTTCAGTTAATTTTGGGGAGCCCTTTAACTGCACTAAAGCTACAGCTACAGCAAATATTATATATTATTTGTACTCTATGTGTTTTAATCCGTTTGATCATTTTTTAAAAACAAAATTTTCTTTTGTCTCCATGGATTTTAATCTTGTCTTTGCAGTTTCTAATGTCCCTGTGTTTGAAATGTGCTATACACAATAAATAAAGGTTGCCTTGCCTGAAAGTGCTGTTCTTATTATGAATGGTAATTGTAATGTGATTAATACTATGATGAAAATCTCATTCATTCATAAGTACCAGGAGTTTAAGAGCATGTACTGTCTACTGTGCACTGGCTTAGTTTTTTGACAGTTAGACAGGTTCTATTTTCTCAGCTCTGAAATGGCAGTTGAAAATAAATAAATAAATAACAATGTAACAGCCCTGTTGACCAAGCTATGTTCATACTCCTCGCTTTTTATCTGATCTCAGTGTGTGCACACATGAAATCATTTGTTGTTGAAGCTTCAACTTTCTGAGGCAACTCAGCAACAGGAATGCACATCTTCCAACTCTGTGAGAAAGTAGCTTCAGTTTCCAAAACACCAACATTTCTGTGAAAATGGGGAAATATGTGACTCTGCTCACTTCACTGGTCATGCAATTAAACCAGTGCTTTTAAGATTAGGCTGCCATTGAGAGAGAAATTGAACTGTTCTCAAACATGTATATGCAGTTGGAACTTATGTAATGTAATGTAATGTAATACTCTCTGAGGTTGTCACCAGCAAATCCCACAGTTCCACAGGCATACAAGTACACCGACAGTTGGAAATAATGATCTTCTTAAAACTCACTTATGCAGCTTTCTCAAAGATTCATTCATCAATGTTTTCATATTGTTCTAGGTAAAAACAGAATCTAAGCACACTCAAGACCACACTTCAGTGCTGACATCCATCCATCCTAACCACTGGTCCTGTTAGGGGTCACTGAGGTGCTGGAGCCAATCCCAGCTGTAGCTGGGCTAAAGCAGGGTACAACCTGGAGTCAGTCCAGTGTCAGCCAGTCTGTCACAAGGCTGACACATAGAGACAGACAAACATTCACACCTATGGGCAATTCACCAGTTAACCTATCAACATGTCTTTTTACGGTGGGAAGAAGCCGGAATACCCGGAGAGAACTGGGGAGAACATGCAAACTCTACACAGAAAGACACCTGGGTGACCAGTAGATTTAAAGCCAGGTTCTTATAGCTATGAAGCAGCAGTGCTACATAACTGGTTATTACATTTTCAGTGAATTCTGCAGTTGTATAATATTATAATATATTTTTACCCCTTAATGTCTTTTATTAATCACAATCATTAATTTACATTATTTTACAAATCATTCTGGTCATTTGAATAAATGAAATCAATAAACACTAGTTCACATGGCACAACATCAACATGAAACATCACGTGCCTCCCCCTCCACCACCATTCTCTAAATACAGTGTTCACTGAATGAGCAATATCACCCCATGCTTCTTTTTATGTGTGTTTGCTATTTTATATCTACTACTGATGCTCTTAAATCTGAAGCTTCTTTGCTGTTCACTTTTTGAACCGTATAACCGTAACTGAATGTATTTCTTATCTCGTTGGAAAGAGGTAGATGGAGACACAACAGATAAACTGGAAATCTTCAGACTCTTCTCGCAGTGTTTGTGCTGTTGATGTGACACCTTGCTGGCTAAGCTCTACAAAATACAATATGTGCAGCTTGGCATTTGGAGTTTTTCTTAATCAGACCAACGTCTTCTATTTACATTTGTAGTTTTCCTTAAAAAGTTCAGTTGTTTTCAAGAGATCTTTTGTGCTGTCATACATTCTTTGAAAAACTACATAAGCCCTGTGAAGAGCTTGGCTACAGCAGATATAACAGGAAGTCTCAGTGACAAACTGGAGGTGCAGGTAGGTGTGAAGGCTTTCTGAGGAATGCCTGACATGCCTGTATTTTGTTTATACTGCCATGTTTCTTTTTGTGCTCAAAAAGAACGTTTTATGGCTCATGGCTTATGCAAAGTGCTTAAATTAGGTATGGAAGTACAATCACAATATCAAATGTGTGGGAAATCTTTATATTACAGACAGATTCTTAGATGTGTGAGAACGTTACACATTATTTCAGATGTGTGGGAGGCTCTAGCACCTTTTTAAGTTTCCTTTCTGAAGCACTGACAGATCACAGATTTTTGTTTTGTCTCTCTTACAAAAAGGCTGCACCTGATTTTTTTTTCTTCTGAAGGAGAATCGACCATTAAAATCTACAAGCTTCCAGAGACACACACACACAAAATGCATCATTAGACATACACACAGAGAGAAAAAGACAGAGCAAGGAGATGAGTCAGGAGTCTTTTTAATATTATCACTGAGGTCATAACTCTATTGTTGTACTGTTGAATTTATAGCTATGACATCATGGAGTGCATGTTTGTGTGCTTATGTGTGTGTGCGTCCTGGGTGACTGATGACATCAGCTGACTTGCAGCAATAATAAAGCCTACAGCAATAATAACATCCTACAGAGTCCAGTCTAACGAAACCATTTGATTGTACATAATGCTTCTAATACTAAATAATCCTGGGCTGATAGAATTTTCACACAAATCCTAAAACTACTGAAAGGGAACCAGTTAAACAATTATCAAATGTTACATATTTGTGTGTGGCAAAATTATGTGGACCTCTATGATTATCAGTTCATTTGAAGGGGAAAGTAGAGTCAGATGTTTCAGTCTGTGGGAAGAAAGTGAAGTTTGAGTCTGGGAGGTTCTGCCTTTAGAGAAGATGAAGATTTAAAGAGAAATCTGGGTTCACAGAAGTGTGTCATGCTTAGACAAAGGAGATTTCTGAAGACCTTAAAAGAAGAGTTGTTGATGCTCACCAGACTAGACATGGTTGCAAAAGAATTTCTGAGTTTGGACTCCACCACTTGACTGTCAGGCAGATTGTGTACATCATACATTGTAAAGTGCCTTGTTGTGATTTGAAGTCATCTAAATAAATTGAATTGAACTGACTCTGTAGTGGTCAACCAACAAAGATCACACCAAGAGCAAGGTGTGTAGTAGTCCAGGAAGTCACACAGGGTAACGTGTAGACCAAGGGTGGGGAACCCATGGTCATTGAAAGCCAAAGCCAACTATCCCTGCACTACTCGTTGCTGATCACCTGGTGTGCTCAGCCAACTAGAAGCTGAGGGTGGAGTGGAGAAAGGCCTTTAAGGACCATGGGTTCCCCACCTCTGGTGTGCCACCACTGAGTATACAGTGTATTTTAGAAGCTTCTGTACACATTTATCTCTTTTCTTGGTGCAATGCAATTTGATTCATTGGGTTTTACAGTCTGTTTGAACTATTGAATTCAGCTGCTTGTGATTCTTGTTCCATCTGACTTATTCCATCACCATGCCCCCAAAGCTAATGTCTTGGTGAGTACAATGTTACGATGACTGATAGAAATGTTGGAAGCAATGCAGATAGAGGAAGAGCTATACAGAATGTGTGCAGTTGTGCAAATGCACTGTACATTGTAAACAGATGTCAGAATCTAAACAGAGCATATCCATTATGTTAAGTCTGTTCTTGATCATTTTTCTTCATCATCTGTAAACACTTTTGCACAAAAATGCAGTCGAGGGCCATCTTCCAAACAGGTGATTAGTTAGAAACTCTGTAGAAGAAGAGAAGGGTGGATGGAAGAAATTGAAAAGATAATAATGAACTGGAGTCATCTCTGCCTGTCATCATCTCATCTGTTGACTGCTATGTAAGCACGGTACGTTCCTCTGCAGACACATCAGTTAGACACAGTACCCATTCTAACATACCACCCGAACGCTACAGTAAGACCTTGAAAGCACAGTTTGACAAGTGAAACGTTGATTTGTCTCAGGATGAGTTGATGCTGCATTGATTCAAACCATGAAACAGTTGAAAGTGATTTGACACTGAGACTTAAAAGATAAATGTGAGAGAAACGTGTCACTCCCTGTCGTTTTTGAGTGGTCATGATTTGCTTCATAACTGACTACAATAACTGTGATTTCTACACATTTTCATAACTGCTTTCTAACTGATAAAGCCAAGTGTTGGTAGCCTGTGAAGCAATGTCTTCTTTTTCTATCTTTCTAAGTTCTACAGGTCCCATTAAGGATCCCTGCTTTTTCCCAGACACCCACATGTGGCATACTTTGTATGTCTGTAGAAAAGATGGAAAAGATAACAATGAAGCTTTAAAACAGCAATACTTCTCAACTATTCACTCAAAGAACTAAAATCAAAACATTTCTTTTAATGGAAACCCCCTTGGATTACAACTCACGCTGGGAGCTCAGTACTTTCCACTGTCAGAGCTAACAGCAGCTTTTTGTTGATTACAATTATTATATTGTCTCCTTTTGTGTGTGTTTTGTGCAAAGCAATGACTTATCACCTTTACGGTTCATGTAAACCAAGCTGACAGTACTGAAACCAACCGTGATGCTCAACTGCTGTTTTCGTTCAAACTCTGAGAGGTGAATAACAAACATCAGAGGTGTTTTCCTCTATACAGAGTGAGTAAAACCACATCCTCCATGCTGCACTTTACTCAATTGTGCATGCATACAAGCTGTGCCTACCAGCGAGAGGGTGCTCGGTGTGTGACTCTGTGTGTGTGTGTGTGTGCGTATAATCTGTTTTGCTCAGTGTGTTGTGTTAATGCACGGGGGGAACCAAACCTCTCACCAGCAAAACCCAGAAAACCTCACACTATCTCACAAGTTAGCTGCTCTAAAATTGCTGCTGCACACTGCCCGACTGCAGCTGTGAGCACAGCTAGTCCAACATGTGGCACTTTCACGCCCCTAAAATCATACTCCATAGGTAGATAACATCTTTCATTTCATGATACTGTGATGACATCAGTCATCAGATCTTCTTCAAATAACTATGATGTTATGTTCATTTTCAGAAAAGCGCTGATTTTTGTTTCAGTCTTCTTTACATTTCAGTGTATTTAAACATATGTTACGAGTTAAACTGTATAAAATTTCCAGTTGCCAATTTTTCATTTTCTGTGATACTTGGTAAATTGTGGTCACTGTGTCATGTGTTTTACCTACTTTTTGGGTCATGTTTTCAGGTGCATCACTTCTCATTTCTGATGTATTTACGCTGTGTTTTATTCAGTGGCTTTTTACCTACCTATCTTACTGTCCTCTGGGACATGTGTTTGTTTTATAAGTATTAAGTATTAAGAGACTTTTCCTATTCCAGCCTAAGGAAGAGGTCTTGTAGGATTAAGCTGATGAGTCTAAAGTATTGTAGTGGAATGCAGGCTCTCTAGCCTCAGATGCCCAGACTGAGAGAGCCAGCCATGCAGTCAAGTGTCTGTCCACAGACATGCAGAGAAAGAGTTCAGCTTTGCTAAAATGTTTGTTACTTGGGTCTTTCTGTCAGAACAGTGGCTGTGGGTTTGGGGCTGGACTTCAGCAGGGAACAACAGGGATCCTGCTCACTGCTGAAGTCGTAGGTTACAAACACTAAGTTTGTCAGTGTTTTGAAGTGTGATAGTTAATATTCAACTCTGAAGCCCGTTCTTCTCCACGTTTCCCAGGTTATATCTTTGTTTGGTATTGTGACAGATGATTTTAAATACTGAGTGTATTGTAAACACATCTGTGACATTTTGTTGACCAAATGTTCTTTGTAGCCTAGCTTTCCAAAGCTGTTTACTGATGTAAACATGATTGGCCCCCAGAAGAAATGATGTTCCTATGTTGTTAGATACAACAGATAAATGAACTTTAAACAGCCCTTCTTAAAGTCCAGACTCCACTTCATTGAAACAGTGAGTAACCTCACAGGACCTCTCAACAATCAGCCAGACCACACAACTGCAAACATGGCAGACACAGGCAGGTCCAACCTGATGGGATATATACAGGTATGTATAAAGACAAATGATATACACATAAAAAAAAAACATGTTTTCTCCAACATTCTTATTTAAAAGCAGCAAATCAGGAGTGATTTAATGGTTTCACAACACATACTGCATACACTGCTTGTTGTATAGCACCACATTTAACTGTATTTGTATCATGTCTGAATCTTTGCACTGACATAGTTCCAGTAAGCTAGGTCTTACTGTTCTGGAGTAACATAACAATTCTGTCTCATTAGACAATTCTCAGAATCACTTGTCAGAGTCTGTTCCTTCTAGGTGGGAGCACCAAACCTCCTAAGCTAAAAAAAACTCCTCACAGGAGTCGGACTGTTTAATGTGTTGATTTAATGTAGATGTTTTTAACATTTGAGAGCTGATTATTAGTCTCAATCCTACCTAAAATAATCTGTAACTTCTTTTGCAGATGGGCAGCTGTCCTCAAACTCTGTTTCAAATGAAAGTCATTTCTGTTGACTGTTGGGTTTTCTATATAGTTCTGTATATATACTTATATTTTGCAAGGTTCTTAACCTTGCTATGTAAAGTGCCTTGAGATGATCTTTGTTATGATTTGGGGCTATACAAATAAAGATGAATTGAATTGAATTGAATTCTTGGCTATCTGGTGCCATGGTCACTACGTCAGGTCCTCCTCAGGAGCAGATCTGCACAACACTGCGTTCAGAGGCTCCATCACACTCTCTTTTGTTCATGAGCTCTCTGTCCTTTGCTTATCTCTTAATCATCAGAGGTTGAACGTCAACCAACTGGCAGGCACAAGAAGTGTGTCTTTGCTTTTTCATCAGTCAAACATGTTTGGATGTTCTCCATTCTAATGAGCAAAGACTGATCCTGAACAGACGGGGGAGTATCTGCTGTTGCACAACTGAAACTTTAAAAGAATGTTTCAAAATGGTAGGATTGTGTCATAAGAAAGTTTGACTATAGCCTGAGTTAGCTAGCTTTTAGCTCCCTTACGGATTTGACACTGGCTGAGGTATGTAACTTACATACATGCAGGGTGTGGAGTTCTCCTGTTATCTGATTTTATGTTTGAGAGTGGTGTCACAGTGGGCACATTTTCAAACTACACTACCAGTCAAAAGTTTGGACACACATAGAAATGACCATGTTTGTGAAAGAAAAGCAGATTTCATAACAT